>VZTG01006517.1:1184011-1229751 GCA_013397845.1 Melanocharis versteri
AGCGGGACGTCGCCGCGGGCGGCCGGCGCGCAATGGTGGCGGAGGGGAGTGTCCCCGCTACCGCGCTACCCGGCCCCACGCACGCACCGCTCTCCTCCCTACCCACCCCCGGGGTTTAGCAGCAGGAGAAGGAAAGGAAAGGTTGAGGATGGGACGAAGAAACAGGGAGTTGCAGTGGGTTGGCTTACCTGATCCGTGAGACCTTTAAAGCAAGTGAAGTCTTTGAGGGAAGGACAACTGTGCCTCTTCCTTCCCGGGGTTGCTGACTGGAGGAGTCACCTCTCCTTCCCCCTCCGCTGTGGAGAGGTTTGGGGGAACATACTGCTGCCAGCCATTGCTTGGCTGGCTTATTTTAAAGGCATATTTTCAGACCCTCTGTGAGGGTGGACACTCAGTCAGGCCCAGTGTTTTGGCACCTCTCAGACGCAGTGCTGGAGCCCATCCTCACCTGGGGCTGCCCTTTGCCATTCCATGTGGGTACTGAAGCCAAATCCTGTTCAGGATTCCTTCCAGAGAAAGGTTTTGGCTGCTGAGCTGAACCCACTACCACAAAGGCTCAATGTTCCCCACTCAGGACCACCCTGCACAGCCCCTCACGGTCTTGCTGTACTGCTTTGCCCCGGCAATGGGGAACTTACACCAAAACCAAATCTACATGTGGAGCCAATTTATCTGTTAGGAGCTGAATTTGCAACACTGTTTACTCTGCAGCCGCACAGAACTTACACCAACAGCAGGCTCCTTACAGCCTTGCCAGGCTCCTGCTTTCACAGTGCTGCCTCAAGTCTGCTGAACTAAATCCCTTGACACCAGGACCAGACAGAAATGCCCTGATGCCNAGCAGCAGGAGAAGGAAAGGAAAGGTTGAGGATGGGACGAAGAAACAGGGAGTTGCAGTGGGTTGGCTTACCTGATCCGTGAGACCTTTAAAGCAAGTGAAGTCTTTGAGGGAAGGACAACTGTGCCTCTTCCTTCCCGGGGTTGCTGACTGGAGGAGTCACCTCTCCTTCCCCCTCAGCTGTGGAGAGGTTTGGGGGAACATACTGCTGCCAGCCATTGCTTGGCTGGCTTATTTTAAAGGCATATTTTCAGACCCTCTGTGAGGGTGGACACTCAGTCAGGCCCAGTGTTTTGGCACCTCTCAGACGCAGTGCTGGAGCCCATCCTCACCTGGGGATGCCCTTTGCCCATGTCGGTACTGAAGCCAAATGCTGTTCAGGATTCCTTCCAGAGAAAGGTTTTGGCTGCTGAGCTGAACCCACTACCACAAAGGCTCAATGTTCCCCACTCAGGAGCACCCTGCACAGCCCCTCACGGTCTTGCTGTACTGCTTTGCCCCGGCAATGGGGAACCTACACCAAAACCAAATCTACATGTGGAGCCAATTTATCTGTTAGGAGCTGAATTTGCAACACTGTTTACTCTGCAGCCGCACAGAACTTACACCAACAGCAGGCTCCTTACAGCCTTGCCAGGCTCCTGCTTTCAACAGTGCTGCCACAAGTTTGCTGAACTAAATCCCTTGACGCCAGGACCAGACAGAAATGCACTGATGCCTTGATCAAAGACAGCAAATGTTCTTCTAAGCATGCTGTACCTGAGAATGGAAGTAAACACATGCATGACCTTTTTCCCCTTCACATTACCAGACGGGGAAATGACGAGTGATTAGTAGAATAAACTCCAATTGTTAGGTGAATGCACACTAAACAGAGTGAACAGGAGGCAGTGTATAGGATCCATTACATGGCACATAAAATCCAGTTAAACAGATGTTTTCTGGTTTAGGGTTTGTTTTTTCTTTCTCCTTAAAAATGAGCTCTCCTCCTACTCAAGTTTTACATTTTTTGTAACTATAGTGAGTGCTCACATCCTTTCTACCACTGAAGTTAAGAAACTACATTGATGACACATAGCCTAAAACAACTTGTTTTTCTCGGTTCTCAGCACTCTAATACAATTTAACTTGTTTAGGACAAATTGTTGCTTGCCTTCTTTATTGACGGCAAAGTAACATACATTACTCATAATTATTATTTGTATAAATTTGGAAGAGTATTTGGTGCTTTGCCTTCAAGAAACGCAACAAAAGTAATTTGTTTCTCATGAACTGTCATACTTACTCCTCTCTAAAATGGATTAAAATACAGACGTTTTTAAAATTGTTTGAGGATATCTTTTCTCTTATTGATTCCCATCTACCATTATTATTGCCAGTATTTCCCTATTGCGTTACAATCATCTGCTGTCCCTCACAGTTGCTTATGTATCTCTCTGAGTTGATACAAAGTGTGAACACGGCATATTGTGTAAATACTGTTTTTTAGCGCCATATATGTCACAGCAATGATGTAGCAAAGACTGCACCATTTATCTCTTGCTCTGCTGAGGTCATAAACTGGTTTAGCTGATATATTATCAATTACCATGTGTACATTTATCAAAATAACAATGAATATTGTATTAGTCATAGCTTGCCATTTCAGACTTTCTTTCCTCATCTAAAGATAAATTTAGAATCATTTCTGAGAGAGATGGGAGTGCTCAATCTCAGACAGCAAAAAATTAATAAAATAGATGGACCAGCAACACTTCAGTTAAAAGCCTATCTCCAGACAACTAATATCCAGCATATCATCCAAGTGCTGGAAGTAGTTTGACCTGCTGTTATGGTCAAAAACATGACAGACATGCTTTTGAAGGAGGGGTGATCTATATTTCTTTTTTATGTCATGAAATGAATTGTCATAACATTTTGAAAATATTACTGATGTTTGTAATTGTATGAGACTATACTGCATGTTTCTGTTTCTTCGTTCTTTCCCCTAACGGCAACAGCAAGGCTTATGGTTGGCATGAGAGCACTAAAATCCATATTAGATATTGCCAGTCGCTACTGGGAGTAGATTCTTGTGCTGCACAGCAACCACTGCGTCATCAGTGATGGTGGTATGGTCCAAATGTCTTTGAGGTTTTGCTGCAGGAAGAACACCTTCACACTGGGGATCATCTTCAAAGTAGAAGATGTTTTTTTCCTTGATTGTTACTACTGCATCACTGGACAAGGTCTTAGCTATTCTCTGGTTATTTGGCTTATGCTGCTGACATCCTCTCTCAGAACTGGCTCTAAACCCACAGTAATACAGCATCCACACGCATTATGAATGACTTCAAAGTGAGGGACAGTGTGACTTCGTGACTGCTGTCATAGTGCACTGTCATTTCTATGCCTTCATTATACAGGGCAAAACAGCTCTTTAATGCATGTCTAAGTCAGAGCCCTTCCAGGAAAAGAAATTGCCTTTGCTTTTACAGACAATTTTATCACTACAGTAAGGCAAAGGAGTAGCTTCTCTCAGAGGAAGGTGCTCACTGTTTTCCTATTAGCTTGTAGCTGGCAAACTGAATGCAATTAACTCTTTTTCTGCTGTTCCAGTTTTATTTGGCCTGAGTAACAAAGAAAAGCCCAAGCCTAGGAGCAGGCCTTAAGTGTATATCTTTCCTATGATTAGAGAGCTGGCACAAAGCAGTGGAATGTGTCCACACCTTACAGGATGCAGCTGCTGAACTGAATGGTGCTTATTCCCTCCATTAGCACACAACTGCTGTGACAGAAAATGCCTGCCTTGGCTTTATATTGACAGGGAAGCAAATTGTGTATCTCCATTGTACAATGTATTGTGGCTTTCCTGCCTTGCAGCTAACCATTTGCATGGGAAAACAAACAAACAAACAAGTGTAAAATAGTATTTTATTTGCCTTTAAAAACAAACAAACAAACAAACAAACAAAAAGCCTGTGTCTGAATTTAAAGCAAGGAGGAGATGTTGAAGTCCCAAGATAATTTTTTTACAGAATATTAGATTTCTGAGAAAAAGTAATTAATCACTGTATCATCAAAATCTTTCCAAAGGTCATCCCAGTGAAAACTTACGACATTTCTTCCATCACCCTGATCTAGGACTCATCAAGCCAAGCCAAACAACATAATTCAAATACTGCACCGATTACCTCTTCAGGAAACTTTGGTTTTGGAAACCTATATGCAATACAGAGCACTCTGATAACTCTGAACAATTGGCTTGGGTTTTGTGAAGAAGGGGTTGCTTTCTCTGGAAGATAGCACGCCACTGTCCAGGTGAAATTCAATTGAAAAGAGAAAATATTCTGGAGGGCATGTTGCCTGCTTCTGAGGATCTCAAAGTAACGTTGAAAAGAAAGGTGAAAAGGTGGCAAAGTCAAAGCACTGAGAGCAAAATAGAATCTCCAGTGGGCATTAAAAGAAGAGATGCTTTAATTGACTCTGCAGAAGGAGCATAATTAATAAAAAAAAGTGTTGGAATGGTTGATTTGTGAGCATAAATTCAATAGTGTTGAATATTACTATAAGCTACTGATGTGATTCACATGACTGGAGTGTTGAAAACTGTCTATAATCTGCTTAGAAAGGGACAAGTGCACAAAATAAAGGGAAAGAACCTATCAGAATAGAATGTTCTGTGTGTCAGCATTACTGTCATCTCAGGAAAGGTTATTTGAATGTTTATGTGCTGTGTTTTAATGTTTAAATCATAAAATGAAGTATTTAGTGCCTACTGCAAACCTCACATCATACTAAAGAACAAAATGGCAATATCCTCAAGTATCTTTTACAAAGAAAGAGAAAGCTGCTATCACTGAGGCTTTGGTTTGAATGACATCATTTTCCCAATACTGTAACATCCTGCTAATGTCTAAAAATTATGGGTGACAATTCAAAAGGTTAGCCTTGAGCAGGAGGATTCTAAATGAGACATCCTTTTAACATGAGGAGAAGCTTGCTCCAACTGGAATCTAAAATTTGAGTGTTTGCTGTGCCTAAGTTTTAGACATCTGAGCCCAGAATGGAATCTGAAAACTAAAAATGGGTGCAGCTTATGAATTTGAAACATTTATTTTAGAGAAGTCTTGAAATCTGTGTTACCCAAAAAGATCAGACACTGATCTTCTTGGAGTTGAAATACAAAAGCTTTCCCATGAGGAAGAAAAAAACGATAGCTCATTTGCTGTGAAGACAAAAAAGGAGTGTGTGCAGCTTTTTAAATACCAGAAAGGTATAGAAAAGTTAAAATTATCAAACTGAAAATATATGAAAATATTCAGAGAAGTTAAAAGCTGTATCTTATTTCTCTCTTTCATTCATCTTCTTGTGGGTACCAGTAAGGAATGTGAAGTAAATCCAGAAAAGTTTTCTAACTGAAGCAATAAAGGTGCAGGAACCAAGAATTCTCAGAACCAGTTTCCTTAAGCAGGCATGATGACTAATGTACTTCTACAGGCATCAGCACTTCCAAGCAAAAACCCCACTTTTTTTTCTGGACATGGGAGAAATGCTTGCTGCTGTGATCATATTGGCTGTAGTGGCGGGAGGCAGGAGAATTCATGCTGCTAATGCCAGACGTGGAAGAGTCTGTTCCTTTACTGGCAGGATTTATGCAGTGATCCGCGGTGCACTACCTCATTTTGGAATTTAACTCTTTGCCCACGAATCACCACACCATGAAATTAATTTTTTCAGTGACTATTAAATCACTTTATTGCAAAATCTCTTTTTTTAATTTTCTTTTTTTCTCTTATTTTTTAAATAATCCATTGATTGCTAAGCCTATTGTTTTAGCTTTTGCTCATTTTCATTATACCAAAGGTTAATTTTGAAATTGTCTTATGCTGCTGACATCTTATGAAAAAAATTGGATCACTAAATGCCCCCCTGTAGAGATGAAGCTGTACCAGTGCAAAATGGACCACTGTATCCTTGAAAAAACTCGCCTGGAATTGGCATGATAGTGCACATAGTGGAGGCTGTCCTCCCTGCCAAAGCCCTGCTGTTGTTCTGAGAGCTCACTGCGAGCGCAGCGCCATGTACGGGATTTCAGCACATGAAACAGCTTCAAGAGGACCTTTACTCTGTAACTGTAGAAATAAAACTGCAAGGGAGGTTAATCAACTCATTCCCAAGAAGGATGAGTCTCAGGAAGGTGGTAACTACCTTAGCACTTAGATAGAATATCTATACAGGGGCTTGGTAATTAAATGTTTTTCGCATTGAAATGCCTCACTAGGGAAAAATTCCCTTGCTAATGAAGCACTCCACTAGGGAAAAATTCCCTTGCTAATGAAAAAAACCTGCTTCAATAGGTTATTAGCTCCATCACTGAACTGTAGAACCACAGCCCAGGAGAACTGGCTCCTGTGCTGATGACACAGAACAGAAATTGTTGTACTGAGGAGTCAACTCCCACCTGGAAAACAAGCATTTGCTAGAACAAAGGAGCAAATTTGCTTGCCTGTCGGAAAGTGATGCACTTACTCATTGATGTAACTCAACCTTTGCAATGTAACTTTATTTATACTCTCAAAGTTGAAGAAAAATGTTATGAAAAGACAAGAGATCTCAGTGTGTATGTGTGTGTGTGTTCCATAAACTGAACTAATGCGATCATATTGCCAAGGCTCATAGTAACCTGAACTAAAGGTAGGCAGCTCATGTGTAAGTCTGTGGTTCAGGATTATGGGTAACGGAAAACCTGATGACTGTTTTAATCGGGGAAAAAAATGTCAGTAAGACAGACTGATTGTGAACTCGTAAGTAAAAAAGTCAAAATTAAAATTCATGTGGCACCCTGAATGTGTGCAAAACTCACTTATTTACATGTAAATGAGGCAGACAGAGGAAAAGCAATGAGCAGGAGAGAGATAACCCTGACTAGTCTTTCCTGTCAAGAACAAGCATCTTTCAATGTGCAACTGCACTGAAATCTTTAAGTCGGGGATTAGGGATTCTGCCTTTGCTCTGATGTTTAGATTCTGGATATCCATAAGATTATCTTTCATTAGAATTTTGCTCAGCATGTCCCTCAAGACTGAGACGTCACTTAGATTGTGTGGGATTGATGCCCTGTGTGTCATTTGCCTACCTTACTGGGAATTAAGCTGGAAAGAAATTTTAAAAATGAGTATGAACTAGCTTTGTTGCAAAAATAAAAAGAGTTTTTAGGCTCCTGAGTTTCATAAGCTCCCAAGTTTCATCAATAGATGATGGGGACTCTCTTGCCTTCTGTGCCTTGACAATTTCCTCTGAGATTTCAAGACTGAGCATGAATATAAAGCCAAAGCTCTATAGAAGATCTACTGCAGCCAGAAGTCTGTATGAATATGACTTTACAAAATATCTTGGGAGGCTGAATAATCTTGCTGCAGGACAAAGGCAGAAAAAAAAGAAAGTCAGTGGATTTGGAATGAGGAATATTTACATAATATTTGAACTTCGTTATTTTAAAACAGCTACAAAATATGATTCATAGAAACCTAGGACTGGATTGCCAATCAGTTAGTCTAATATCTTCCAGACTCTAGAACGCATATTACACAGTCCTGTAAATAAAATGATCACTTTAACATCAGAATTTTGTTGCATTTTTTTCCTATTCAAATAATGTTGAATGTGTTAGTATTAAACTATATAAATTCTGCAACATTTATGAAAAAATTAGGTATGTCCCTATGCTGGTGACTTTTTCTTTAAGGGCTATCAAATAACCACAATATCTTTCTGAGTCTGATGATATTTGGGCTGTTATTTTAATGCAAAAACAAAGATATAGGAAAGATCAGTGACTTGGTAAGGACTACAGAAGAGTTTGGAAACTGTAGCTGAGAAGGGAAGTCTTGGAATACTGGTTTCCAGCCTCCTTCTCTTACTGAAGTGAACATCTGAGTAAATATATACATTTAATGAAAGGAGATTTAGATGTCCCTGTGCCAAGATAAAGAGATTGAACTGGATATGAACTGGTACTTAAAAAAATTGCAGTCAAAAAAGAATGCTTTTACAGCTGAGGAAGACTGCATTTCAGTGAAGTTTGTGCTACTCTGTACTATAGATACCTTTGAGATACAACAGTATTTGTGTAAAAACACAACACAAGTCCTTTTTTTAAATTTAATGGGTAGTTTGTCCAAAAACCATTTAATTGTGAAAAACATCAGCACAACATCCTGTCACAGATGGAAAATTATTCCAATTCGAAGTAGAAATGAACCCACAGA
Source organism: Melanocharis versteri (assembly GCA_013397845.1). Lineage (NCBI taxonomy): Eukaryota > Metazoa > Chordata > Aves > Passeriformes > Melanocharitidae > Melanocharis > Melanocharis versteri. Next base: position 1,192,100 of record VZTG01006517.1, read on the forward strand.
AACACTTCTTTTGAAAACAAAATTGTTATTGGCAGATAACAGGAGGATATTGGTAGTATTTCTGAAGGTAAAAGGTATCCCAGAGTATAAAAAAATGAACATGTGCAGAGGTTTTGGCTTCTGTTTATCCTTTGAAAAGGCTTTTCAGACACGTGACCTCTTAAGGGAGATTTGTTTTGCAGAGATCACTCTAGAAACAGCCCGAACAGAGCAGCAGCCTAGAACAAAGCTGCTTCTCGCTCATGGCAGTGTGAAAGAATTGCTCCCCTGTCTTTATTTGAGGCCCCTTAGGAAGCCTACAGGATGCTGGTTGCTAGGCAACACACAAAGCTATGGTGTATATAGCATTAGGTATTAATTATTGTCATGGGCCTTTTCCATGGAAGATCCTGAAAATATGCAATTAGACACATCATAGGATAAGTAATTTTTCATTCTGATGGACAAGCATTATTAATCTGCAGAAAATTCAGGATTTGATAAATTGTTCAAAGGTGACTGACTCTGTGCCGAGTCTGATATTTTCTTTTTGTTGTGATGCTGTTTTGTAATTGCAGCAAAGGCATTTGAACAACGATGTGGTTACAGTAAGCTGTTTGAAGGTTCTGAACTGGAATATAATATTACTTCATTTGTTTCCCTGATTAAAGTGCCTAGCTCTAAACTGATCTTTACCAGCACTTTATTTTGAGTAGTTCAGGTCAGTAGTTGAGCTAAAAAAGAAAGCCTTAGAACATGAAAGCTATAAAATTAAATATTTAATACCAGCTGCCTGTGGCAACAGAGAAATAGAAACAAACAACCCAAGAAATTAAATCTTGTGAAAGAGGCAAGTTTTAGTCTGGTAGTGTCTACCATGAGATAAGTTTCTGCATATCATTGGTGACACTGGCCTGTATTTATGGGAAAGGAGAGCTGGTCTTCCTTCTTTAGCATTGCCTACCTAGCTAGTCATCATGGGCATAATGGGATGTATACGTGGTACATTCCAGTTTTAAGGGCATGGATACTGAGACCAGTTATACCCCATGAAATTAAACAGGGTAGCCAAGAAGATACTCCAGTTACTGCAAAGGAAGATGGAATTCGCACTAAGGCAAGTCATTACCAAAGGTGAAAACATAAACAGCAGGATATTGGAAATTCCTGTGAAGTGACAGTGACAAAATGTAATCAGTAGCAAAGAAAATAAATTACTGTCTCAGGACATGAACTGAGTAATAAGAAAATCAGAGAGAGAAATAATTGAACTTTCATCAATTAGTGCAAGTAAAAAGAGTGCTAGTTATTTCTCAGTTGAAGAAAGAAAGTGAGACTGTGAGTGGAGAGGCTCAAGGAGACACTAATAAGAGGTTGTGTGACTGAAAATCACATCCTTTGTACAGACAAGGATGCCTTCTCCCACATCTTGGATACACTGATATTTGTGCAGAAGGAGCATGAAATGTAGCAAGGGGGAACAGAAACACTTCGGCTTGTGCGACCTGTAGATGCAGAACATGTTAGAGGATAAAACTCCCACTCTGTTTCCTGAGCTGTGTCCCTTTAGATGGATATGTGGCAGAAAACTGCCATGAATATTGATGTTGGAAAATTTGCCATGGGATGCTTCAGAAATTGGAACACTAGTTGGAGTGGTAATGTGCTGCTTCAAATACCCATAGAGCATGCTAGCCAGCAAACTTATCAGGTAGGCAACAAAAATGATAAAATTGGAAAATGACTGAACCGGTCTTTTCCTGGTGAAGAAGTCCGGACATTCAGTTTTGATCAAATGAGGGCAGAAGGCATGAAAATTTCACAGCTGCCTCCATAACTGTTCTCAGCTCCAAAACATTACTGCTCACTTGTTGAGGCCACTGACTGTTTTTCTTTTCACTTCTTCCAACTGGAAAGGTATGAAGAGCAGGAATTTCATTCACAATGTTGATAGATACACAACTGAGACAAAATTACTATCCTTTGGCTATTTACAGTAGTAAATTTTCTTCCTTGAAAGCTAGACTAACGTTTTCTGAACCCTGTTTTTCAAGCATTACATCTTACCAATAGTATGTGTACTTTTTAATGAAGTGCTATGCTAGGGAAATCAATTATTTTTAAAATGAAAATATTGTTTCACAAAGGCATACTGACGGCAGAGAAATGAAGAAATTAAATTATTGTTCCTAAAAAATCATAACCTTCTGTGAGGTTTCAAGTTTATTTCAGGTTTATATTAACTGAAGTGATCGAATGATGACATTCAGTAGCTGTACCTGAATTTCTGTGCCTGCAAAGTCACTAGCCTTTTCCCCCCACATGCATGTTACTGAAAAGTAGAGCACAGTGACCATTAAGGAATTCACTCACATTCGTATTTTCCCACCATCATTACAAAACTTTACATTTTTCTAGTTGTCTTCCATTGACGTGGAAGCATTTTCTACTTGTTTTAATTTCCTTTGCAAAGGCCCAGCTCAAGATAATCTAGAATTCCAATACTTTTATTGAAAACATTATTTAAAAGCAGAGAAAGTCACATATAATTAAATATACTGTCTGAACAACATCCCTGTTTTCATACTCAGTCATAGCTAAGTTACATCAGTGCATTTTGTATTATTTGTAGTGGAAGAGCAGTAAATAATTTCTGGGGAAAGTTTTGTTTTCATTTACTAGCTGTCCCCTTCAGTGACAAATTCTTCTTGAATTCTCCCCTTGTTTGGAAACAGAGGCCTCCTTCATTATATACACTCATAATCCAAGATCCAAGAGAACAAAAAATCATTATAGTGCCTACTGAAGGCTAAAAAGGCAGATTGGTGTAGACAATTGTGAAGTGTTTGCAGTACACAGAATTAGAAAAGCTCATTTGTCTGATTTACAGCTGCCTACTTAAAAGGTAGATCAGAATGTGAGATCTGCCCTGTGCTATACATGTGTTAGGGTAAATAATAGCTAGGACCTCAAATGAAGAGAAACAGCAAGAATGGATTTTCTGAAGACTTTCTTAGCCTTATTTTTTTCCCTTCTTTGTCTTGTTAAGCCCCTGGTTTAATTTTTAGGATCCTATACTTGTGTTTCTGTAAAACTTGCAAGCTCTGACTTTTTAACTTCTGTATCTCCTAGATTTTTGTTTCTGAGTGCTGTACTGAAATTGTCTTGCTTTTCCACCTATTTTCCTAATTAGTGTTTACTTATGCTCTGTTTTCCCAACATAATGGCACTTTAATAAGCAGGAACACAGTACAGTTTGTCAGACTGTTCTAAATATTCTGGCCATTTTAGAAACTTGTTGGTCTCATTGGCTGCATATAAATATAACAACCTACATGATGCAGGAATGAAAGAAACGCAGTTGCAAATAATGCGCTCTCTGACGTAAGTAAACCATGACTGATAGGAAATGAACCTACAGTAGTAGTGCCCAGATCACTATAGAAACAGAATAATCTTGTGGCAAAATTCAAAATGCTAATCAGCTGAAGAGAGGCACAAAGTCTGTGAGTGCAACAGAGAAGGAAAGCAGCTACCAATGCCTCTGCTAATAAGGTAGTAAGGAAACCCATCACTGAAAATGCCATACCAATGTTTGTGGTTCCAATTACTACACATGGGTGGAACCAAAGAATATAAAGCTTTTCATGTTGGAATTACAATCACTCACCCTTCTATATTTGTTTCAGCTCTACTGTCACAAAGCAAGTATTGTAAACCTCATGTGATCGTCTGGGGAAGTTTGTGTGGTTCCTCTGCGTATATCTGTGTCAAACCCTACGTTGAATGTGGGACTACTCAGCCTCCTGTGCTTCCCTGTCACATGGCATAATGGGAAAAAGCCTGCATCCTGTATGGAGATGAAAAGATCTGCTCTCTGAACTTCTGTGGTGATCCATTCAAATGTGATATCATTGAGTGAAAGAAATGGTCTCTTGTCAAGACAGATTTTTCAAATCTGAAAAGGACAATGGATTTTTTTCCTGAGAGTTTTGATAATTTCATCTGCCTGATCATAAAACCACCAGAAATACAAGGTAGATATTCAAGAGGTTGCTTCAGAGGAAGCTCAATCAGAACAATATAGAAAAAAGTGAATGGACTGAATAGAGATGAAGCCACATTTTAGAAAAAAAGAGGGATCTAAGCTTAGAAAGTCCGTACTCTGAGGAAAAACTGAAGAACAGAAATACCGTCTAGTATTTTGCTGTTTTAAGTGATAAGTAAAGGTTAATTGTAAAACAGGGTTCCGATCTGAATGAACTCCTAGAAAGGGAGGGCAACTGGAAAGTCAGAGATAGTCACCAATAGCTTTGGAGCCTTAGGGCATGCGTACTAAAATGTCTTTATAAGAAGGTTTAGCAGACACAAAGGAGTTGTTTCAGAGAAGTTAAAGAGAGACGCTGTGCTGGACCATACTTGCTCTGAGTTAACCTGGATGTTTTCCACTTAAATTTCTAGTGTAAGCACCTTGACTTCTTCAGTAATGGAACACTATGAAATTAAGAATTAATGCTAGAAAATCATTAATTTCCATTGAAATAAATTTTTTCAATATGTTGAGGGACACATCTTCACCATCTCCTAGTAACAACAACTTTCAGTGATGGATAAAATTACATATTTAGATAAAAAGAAGAGCAAACACCCTTTGTTAGTTAGATGCACTGGAAACAGTGAAGGGACCATTATCAGCTGCTACACAAACAGCCTGTTAGTACCCAGACTGGTATATGAAGTAGAACGTTTCTCATGCTTTCATCTTACTCTTCCATCCTCTCCTATGCTCATCTGGGTTCCAAATTTAATGAGAGTTAGATCTTTTCAGAGGGAGAGAGCACTGATGTGCCCCTATCATCCACATGTGGCTGAGCTTTCCAGGTGGCCAGAAGGAGCCCACAGAGGTTTGAGCAAACAACTGGAGACACAACTGCTCTTCCTTCACTGTGCAATAAAGGTGCATCTCAGCCAAGTTCTGGCCAAATGTGAAGAGAATACAGGTAGGAAAAAAAAGTTGCCTTTATATAATCTAATTTGATATAATAGCAATATTATTTCTAGGGCACTGCATAGAATATTATCATTTTGGAGATAAAGTGTGATTATTTCATTATAGTCTGAGTTGTCTTCAAAAGAGATGGGGTAATCTTTTATATAGGTAGTCTGTACAGTTAGCTGTCTCTTTATTCCTTGTGTAGAAAAGCCATAACAGTATATTTGCCTGATGACATTACCAAGGAAGTCAGCAATGTCCACTCAACTGTTTTGTCACTTTATTGATCTATTTACTTATTAAATGAATTGTTGGGAGGGCTTGTTGAAAGGCAGGTAGCACAAAGGCTTCCCAGTGCTAAGATGTCATTTATGCACAGTGCTGAGGGAAAATATTTCAATGTGGAAAAAATAATGGCTAGTGGTACTATGACTTGACTTCCAATTACGCAGCATGAAGTTCAGCACTCAAATTGAATCAGAAAAGATGCTGCCTGCCCACATCATCCCATGATACTATTAAATCTAATAAGAATAATTGCAAGTCTAGAAATGCTTCCAAGTAATTTTGCTTAATGATCTTAAACTCTAAGGAAAGGATGTCCACCTATTGCTTAATTATTTAATCTTTTAAAGGACATGTGCATAATGCAGCAGCTTATCTGCCCATCAGTACAACTCAGCAGGACTACAACTCTCTAATTGTTCTGTGCTGGTTTCCCTTTTGGCTTATTAATCCAAGCAAGGGCTGATACAGCCTGCTAGGACACTGGACCTGTTCAGAGAGGGAATCACAATCACTTTCTGTAATTCATCTGCCCTTGCAGATGACCTTCACTGGCAAAACCAAACAGTACGCAAAAGGTAAAGCATCTCACCTGCATGTGGCAAGACTTGTCCCAGTCCTGTGGCTTCACCGATGGCTGAGGTGAACAGATGTCCAAACTCACTGCACAGAGAGCGGCATGCAGAAGCAGTGATTCTGACCTAGCTGTTCTGTAATCATGCTTGCAAGCCTAACAACATTATCAAATTTTTGAATGTGCACATATCTGTATTTATATATCTATACACAAACTTGCAGGTTCTACATGTATACCTGAAAAATCTGAAAATCAAAAAAGCTTGCTCTTGATGACAGGGCTGGGAAGACAGGTTTTGCTGATTTTTCTGTATCACACATCATAGAGACAGACAAGAGGTCTAGGCATATATCTCTGAGTGTTTTGTATGCTGATATAAACACACTATATATTAAAGATCAAACATTCATAAACTGCTATAGGCTTGGATATGAATTCCTCTAAATTCACTCCTCTGGATGTTCAGGTGGTGATGCAGATTCTGTGTGAATGACCACATTACGGGGCTATTCCAGCATGAAGGGATGTATTTTGTCTTATTTCCTCTGATGTTTTTGAAAAACTTCAATTTCAGTCAGATAGGGTGTGGGGGAAGGCTGAGAATTCTGCAAGACTGGAAAATCATTTCCTGTTGTGTTCTTCCATACTCTTATTCAGATGCATGGAAATTAGGAAGCAAAGTAGTTACACAATTAAGACAACAGAGAATCAACCCATGAAATCAAAATGGAAATGCAATGAGCCAGGTAAAATTTACTCACACAACATAAAAGGTATGCAATGTAGTCCCAGATTGACTTATCTGAACAGGGAAAATAAAAAGTGATTGTTTCATTCGACATTTCTGGGATCCTTTTGAATCAGCATTGTTGGAGTTGTTCTTGAAGTTGTTACTGGGCTTTCTCAGTCCTGCCTGCCTAACAGCAGGAAGGCCCATACTGCAAGCTCAGTTTTCTGAGTTCTGTCGGGATTTCCAAACCGTGGACTCTCTCTCACTCCTGAAGTTCTGGTAAGTATGGTAGTGCAGATAATCTACAGCCGGTGAAACTGGTGAAGCTGGGTTTCTTACGGGTCTGTGTAGTATATGTGAATTAAGCATATCCTTTAGAATACTCTCACCACAACACACTGAGCACAGCCTTATGTCCCTCTGCCTGACTGCTGGGATACCTGTTGTCCTCCTAGCTTCCCCTGCACTACGTGCTGCCTCCTCCCGGAGCCCTGTGCCCTCTCCTCACACCCCAGCAGTTCCCCAGCCTGCTGGTGCTAACATAGCTCTTCCCACACCACCAATTCACATAAGTCCATGCTACCTTTTCTGCTTTTAGCTGTATAAAGCAGCTTTATTTAGCCTGGTAAAATGTGGATGCTAACTGGCCAGTCAGGGCATGCCTGCTGATTGCCCAGCTGGATGCTGCTAAAGGGGTCATGTTGAATTCTCTCCACCCTTACCTCAGAGGAAGCACCTGTAAGGTCTCTCTTCTTTAATGAACGTCTATATTTCAGTGTAGACATTCGTTGCATTTGACATCTCTAACCATCTGCTTTATGGGGCTGAAATTGGTCATGAAGTACCAAAAATAATGAGAAATGACTGGGACGGGGTGGGGGGAAATGCCTGCCAGACTGCTAAAAGAAGAAACAAAGGGTGTAATTTTGTGAACTTAACATCCCTGGAAAAATAGGCTAGATAATAAAGTGAGTATGCCTCAAAACAGACAAAACTAAGTCTACTCTATCTTCACAGTTGCTTAGGAATGATTCTTTGGCTTTGCTACAGGAGCCCTGCAGCAGAGAACAAAAATTTAGGGAGCCAATAGCTTATTTGCAAATGAAAGTGAGGGCTGAGGGCAGACCCCTTCTGCATTTGTTTATATTTATGGAAGGATAGTAAAGTGAACCTGCTGCCAACACTGCTATTCACCACTGTGTGATATTATTTGAAATGTCTCATTAAAACAACTGATTTTTTTTTTCTATAAGCTTGAAAAGAGAAAATTTAGTTGCCACAGGAGCAAAAAAACCCAAAGACTAGGTTGTGTCTTCAGGGGTAGCTCAGGGTAAAGTGTAGTGGATAATCTTCTCCTTCCAGGAGCATCCCTTGGAGGTGGTTGGTCTCTGACACACTGTGCTCTTCTTCTTCCCCTTGAATACAGGACAGGAAAAATCTGAATCTGGTAGCTGCTCTGGTCTCACCCACATGGGAAGGACATAAGGAGATCTTGCTGTTGCACAGCAGCGGGAGCCCAAGCTAAGGAGTGCTTCTAAGGTGTGGAAGAAGTCTTTTCCTGTGGTGTGGATGAGAGCTAGGACAAGTTATGACAAAACAGTATAATATATGCTAATAAAGATGTTCTACAACATTTCAAGTTACATTCATATTTTCACCTGAAACTAAAGAATCTAATTTTCCATTATTAGTGAACCCCAAGGATAATTTCACTATTTTTAATGCTGAATAATTGCATCTCTCTTTTCCTTTAGTATTTCTTTTCCTTCTTTGTGTATTTTACTTCCTGCTTTCTATTCATGATCTGAGCAGAACTCTGACATGTGAATTTAAGGGATGATTTTTCTGTTCCTTATTCTTCTATCTTCTTCTAGAGCTGAGAGACCATATTAAAGGATTTGCATTTAGAAACTAGAACATCCCTTTGACTGTGAATGCATAGCATAAATCTGGCACTCCTGCTTTCATTTCTACTGTGACTGAAGAAAATTTCTGCACTTACTGTGAACCTCATGGATGTTAATGGAGATTTTTAGTGCTCTTTTTTAAAAATGTCTTCTGTAACAAGTGGAAATAGTCAAATGGTCGTCAAAATATTACTGTAAGATTTATTGCAATATACAAAAGGAAGAACACATTTCAAAAATAAAAACTACCACTTGGCTTGCAGAGAAACAGATGGGCATGAATTACACAACTAACTAGAATGAAAAATAGACCCAAAGTGAATTAAATGCTGGTGGGATGAAAATGAAGCGCTTTTTTTTGCTGAAGTGAGAAAACAGTCCTACTTATAATGGAAAATTATTCACTCTGTACTGCAGTGTAAGACAAAATCTATCACACTGGAAGAAGATATTACTAGACTGCAAAAATACATGATCTCCCCAGTAGAATGGACTGTCTCACTGAAGGGAGAGCTACAAATAAAATTTAAACTTCAGCAGTTTTGGACAAAAAAAGAATGCTTTCAGTATTTACATATTTAAAAGTTTTGCTGAACACATAGAACAAGTAAAACAAATTCTTTCAGTATGTGCTATAGTTACTTTTTTTTAAATTGTAAACTTGCTGTGAGATTTCATTACATTTTTGTCTCAATAGATCTTTCTGTTATCATTAACTACAGTTGAGTTTTCAAAGTGCTAAATGTTCCTATAAAATCTATCACTTCATCTTTGGCTTTCAAAGGGCAAGTGCTGCAATAAAACTGAAATTGCTAAATATCAGTTGATTCCCAGAGTAATTATTTAAGTATTATTTATATCACTGTAACCCAGAGAGATCTCAGATGAGACTGAGATATTGTGCTAGATATTATCTAAGACTAAGTTTAATATTCTAAACCATATTAATCTAGCTCAATAGAGAATGGGCTACTTTGTAAAGCATCTGCTATGCTGCAATAATCAGACTTTTTGTAAGAGTACAGAGAAAGATCTAGTTGTTTGATGTGCTTGAGGCAGATGAGCTGCTCTAAGTCTCCAGTGAACTGCAGGAAAATGTCTTTATTCTTTCTGGGCAGGCAGCTGGTGTAGTGCAGACCAGCAAATTGTCAGCTGTACTTTTCTACCATTGGTGAGCATGCTTGATTTCTAGAAACCTACAATATTGGTTTTTGGGCTCTCATATATTGATGTTACTTGACTTGGGGATGACACAGATTATTACTGACATTAACTTTAAAGAACAGCACAAATTAAAAAGAGTCTTTGTCCAAAGGGGTTATATAGTCTAAATAAAGATAAACAGATGCACTAGGAGAAATTAAATATTTTCTTTATTTACCAGATGAAGAACATGAAGATTAAGAATTAAAATCTCTTTCTATGCAGGTCAGTGGGAATTTTGCCAGGAACAGCAACTGGATTAGGCTTTTACCCACATGGACGATACTGCAGTGGTACAGTAGAGACAGGAACTGAGTGCAGGTTTTCTGAATTCTGGAACAGCAAAGAGAGTGTGGGAACACTTGTTTTGATTGGAGTTTGGCAGGCATATGAGCTCTGTACTCTACTGTACACCACAAAATTACATTTATACATCAGTGTATACAACCATTTCCATCCCAGAATTGGTGTCTAGGCCTTGGAGAAGTGCCTTGGGGAAGGTGTGTTTGCTTCAGGAGGACCAGACTACCATTTTAATGATCACTCCAGCAAGTTCATCAGGGTACAAATGGCAATGCATTTCTTACCATCTGGTTCTAATCAATCTTTGTGTGGCACCATGCCTACCATACACAGGTTCCCTGCTATAAAATGACATGTTACTGTACAGTGGCTACTCATTATTTCAGTCACTGTGTCCTCACAGTGTCATGCAGTGCCTGGGGGAGTCTTAGAAATGTATATGCAACAGGGAGGAGCATGGTGTTTGTAATGGTCTTCATTACAGCTGGCTGTGGTGGGTTTATACGTGTTCCCCACATTTTAACATCATTTGAGCATCACAGAAGCCATTTTTTAGCAGAAGAATGACCACCACCCTGTGGCACACAGCTTAGGATGGGGAATGAAGAGCAGCAGGCCACGGCACTTGTAGAGGGAGGGGTGATGCTAGTGGAGTCACACTATTCACTTCTTCTGGGCAGACTTTTTACTCTTACAGGGGACCATATTGCTAATGCAAAAAGTTAAAGAAAAGAAGTTCCCTTACAAAGATGCACACTATACACTGTGTTTGTCTATGAGTGCTACAAGCATTACAGAGGTTAGAATTTTATCTTAGCGCCCCTTAGTCAAGATTCCAATAAAATTATCACCCAACTCAAATATGAAAAATCTAATTTTCGTTGAATTTTAAATACTGCAGACTGAGAAATTGAAAGAGAAACATCAAAACTGTAGACCAGTGATCTACATGTTAGACAAAAGACTAAATGCAAGGCATGCTTTTTGGGAAGGGGAAGCATAAATAGGAACAACACATGCAGAGAACTACCCTTTTTGCTAGTAGAGTTGTACATCTAATCAGTCTATAACTAGTGAATCTCACAAATATTTGAAACTTTCAGCATAGCGATTTCAGACTTTCATTTCCACAAAGGCTGTTTATGGCCCCTTATCCACAACATTTAAGAGGTGTCTAAAGACTATGCTCTGAATGTACCCAGCAAAAATGTTTTATCCCACAAGATGAAAAATCCCCTCCAAGATCACGATACTTAAAGTTTTTTATAAGGAATCAACTCTGGCCTCAGGTGTCATGTTGTAAAATGTCTGCCGAAATAACTGGGGTTAGGGTAGTATGAAACAGAGGTAAGTGAAATTGTATGAAAAGCAATACTAGAAGTTTTGTTCATACAAGTGAATTTCAGATGCAGGAAATGTTAATGGATTTTTCCCTCTCCCCAGATAAAATTATTTTAATAAGATAAATTAACCGAGCACTGATTATACATAGGCCTTGCAGGGCCGTACACAAAGCTGTTTATTGTATTCAGTAAAGGGCAGGATATTTTGGTAGGCCAGACATGTTTGCTTTATTCCTCCCAGTACTCTTTTCTCTGGACCTCTTTCCTCCCGGTCTCACTGCCTTCTTTGTTCATCTCAGCTGGCAGATGCTTCTTCCAGAGCCTGCCCTGGACCTGCAGAGCACCCTGAGGTGGTGGCCCTCACATCTGTCACCATCTGTTGCCTCTCTTGCTCCACTGTGGCCGTGACTCTGATTGTAGCACACATCCCATGTGCTTGTAGCTTATAATTCATGTGAATATGGCGGTTCTGGACAAAAATGTTTCCTGTCTTCAAGTCATGTTTGTCTTAACCTTTCAGGATACTTTGCTTTATCAAGATAATGTCACAGTGCAGGTCAGGTTTAGTCTGGAATAAATACATAAAAAAGATTTTAAAAAATCAGTTCTTGCTAATGGCCCTACAGAGGAGATGATTTCACAGTAATTACCTATGTGTAGCAGACCCTGAATGTCAGTAGATTGCTCTGGAATACATTTTCTGTTTTACTCTCAGCAAAGTAGTCATGTGCAAGGGGGATATTTTCCTTTGTTTTCTGGCTTACTTTTCCAGTAAGAACAGAACCTTACTCAGAAGAAAGAGAAGCCTTTTGTTTCAATACTTTCAAATATCTGTGACAATAGTCACAACAATAATTTACAAAGTCTGCAGAAATCTTTCATTTGTACTCCAAATATAGTGTTGGCCTCAGATACAAATCAAAAACTTCTGAGGTAGCTATTGGATTCCAGGAGCAACCACCCTCATCCTGGAGTATTTAGGTCATTTGATGACATGATTTTGATGCAGTTTCTACATGGGGTGGCACTTCGTTCTGAAAAAGACCAAAACCAGCAACACCCTTTGATCCACTACAGGGCTTCTTGCAGAAAAAAGGTGCCTAGCAATGTTTGATTGTCTGAATAAATTTCTTAAGATTATGAAATTACCTTGCAGATGTCAAGCACTTTGTAAATGTTGCAACAAAAAATATGAATCCCCAGAAAGATTTAGCACGTGTAGAAGTAGGCAGTGACAGTTCATGGTGGGAACAGTTATATCCTTCCCATTTAGAAAGTAGAGCTATTGGGAACATCTGAGCAGGGAATCTGTGCAGTCAGTGAAACATAGCCCGTCTGTTACTTGAAATGCACTGTTTTGTAACCTTGTGAAAATGAAACTCCAGGGAAACTAAGTACATAGCACCCACTTCACAGGCTTCCTAAGCGTTTTCACATTCAACAAAGCCACTTTTGTTTCTCTGGGTTCTTGCCTTACAGCAGCCTTTCCCTAAGTAAAGTATTGTGGGAATCTAAGTATTTTTAACTAAAGTACTGTGGGAAGAGCAGAACTCAGGCAGAGGTCATCCCCAGCTGGAGGAACAGAGGAGGAGGGAAAGTGTTGTTATGCAGGTACCCCTCAGGGACTAGTCTATTAACAAGAGCCTGAAATTCAAATTTCAAATTAGCATTCCAGCAAAATCTGAATATGAAAGATAGCTGTACATCAGCTGAATAAATGACATTTCCATCCTTATTGCATCACAGTGTAAAATTTCAGGTAGCCAGGTTAATGCAAGAAAATCTGCTGCCAGCCATTCAATAGTTCTTGTAGAAAATACAGTTAAATTTGCTATTTACACTATATATGCATGCAAAAATGTATTTCTCAGATTTTGTGTGTTCGTTTCATTGATATACTTCAGTTTTCCATTATGTACTTACAACCCCAGGGTATTTCAAACGTGTCAGTTTGTAAATGTAAATTTAAATAAAAGGTATATGCCTATTACATTTGCAGTGCATATGGAAAGTTAAATTTTAAAGCACCAAACAGGAGAAGAACCCCTACCACACACTGGAAGCCACAGGAGTTGTGCAAATACTTGAAGGCTAAACTTCAAAAATAAAAGCTTTCCCTTCCTTCATAAACTTTCCCAGGTAAAGAACTATTTGCAATTTTCTAGTGTAAGTAGCGTTTGACTGGGCATTTGACCAGGCATCCTGGCATTTGATCAGGCAGCTGTGCTGGATTTGGTCCTGAAGGTGACAGGCAAAATGCACTTGCTGGCAAAACCAGGCAGACGGTGCCTGCAGCCAAGGATACCTCCCAGTGCCACTGTCCTTCCGGCTTCACATCTCCCATGACTGTTGAGGTTTCAGAAGGCTGAGCTGTGGCAACTTTAGAGCAGACTTTTTCACCCACAGTTTGCATGTGAGGGCACCAAAAAGCCAGCACTAATTGAAAGCTGGGCCTTTTGTCTGCCACCAGTGCCAGTGCAGAAGTGGCTGTTGTCAGCGTTCACCAGTAATGTTTGCAAGGGAAAGAAACTCAACATTCCTGTCCTGCGTTCTCGTATCCAGAGAGGGAAAAACCCCAACCCAACCCAACCAACCAGCAAATGTAGAAATAGAAAAAGCAGCAATTCTTTAAAGCAGACTACCATGAATGTTAATTAGGAGTTTTGTGCAGAAGTGGCACTAATTAAGTACATACATTCTGACTTATTTTCTCTTCTGAGCACAGAGAAGAAAACCCCAAATATATTCTCTGCTGACAATTGTGAATGTATAAGAAGGCTTTTACCATCTCTTTTTTTTTTAGAGAACCTAGTGCAGAAATCTGGGATTAATTAAAAGCCACAGTAAGATGCCATTCTCTGCCATTTGTCCTCAGCAGTCAGCAGGTGGTGTGTTGTACACCCAGCGCTATGGCACAAAAGTAGACAAACCCAAAACTGGTCTCCAGACCATGAGGTGACATAGCAACATTTCTCAGGTGCAAATCAAGAGTTGCACAAGGAGGACCCCTGACTTACGTGTGTCTGAGTCCAGAGTGAGCATAGGAATTACAGTCCATTAAAATAAATTATTATGAAGATAAATTTACAAGTGTTCATAGGTTTTGCGTCCCCTTCCTTGCTGCCAGTGCCCAGGACAGCTCATGGTTTGTGTTTTGTGGCAGGGCAGGAGCACCTGCATTGTTACACACACACAGCCCACAGCAGCTGCGTCCCTGCCCGCGCAGATTCATCAGTGCTTTTCTTGGCTACGAGATGTGGTGAATGTTGTTCATATTCTATTCAGGTTCTTATAACTTGTCCATCATATGGCTTTCTGTGAGCCCATTACAGCAAAGCTTATTTTACAGTCTGTCAGATGCTGGGTCTTTTGCACATGTTATAGAAATGTATTTTTTGGTTTGCTCAGTTTGTATGTGGATGATCCCATGTGCAATAAAAGATTCCTAGTGCATGATCTACTTGTAACCACATTAAAGAAACACATGTCTGCAGCAGTCAGGATGTATTGTGGTTATTCTGTCTTCTGAGGTTTTTGTGGTTTAGGTTTCAGTGAATTCCTCAAGGTTTTGCTCTGGGGTTTAGGAGGATTCGTTGTTGTTGCCTATTTTGCATATGAAGGAATTTTTAACTATTGAAACCTTTTGTCCATAGAGTCTTTCTGTGGAATAAAATTGTATTGCACTGACCAAAAATCTCCTTGCTGTATGCAAGAAGATGGATTAGATGCTTTCTTGAGATCCTTGCAGCATTTCATTTCTGCAGCTCTGTGTTTTTACTGGTGTTGGGGTGTGGGAGCCATACGGGAGGTGTTGATCTGTGCTGAATGATTGCCTGTGAATTATAGTTCGTATTTTGCCATCTGGCTGCCTGATAATTAGTCCATCTTTTTATCAAATGAATGGCACATGTCTTCCTTTCCTAAATACATATGCAAAACTATATATTTTGGAAAAGGTTGTTTTCAACTTCAAACAAGATAGCCAGAAAGCAGTGTCTTTCTGTAATCACGTGTATGTCCTCAGACAAACTCACCCACGTATGGACCTAGACTATCCCCTGCATCACTTTGGGGTATTATGTAATCCAAGCATTGGGTTTCTGGTTACGTGATGTTCTGAATTTGCTACGTACCTATATAAGCTGAGGTCTGGATGATATACTATTTCACTATATAGCTGCAATATGTAGATATATTTTCCTACAATTAATGCGTAGAAGACATACCCAGTTTGACAGCATGTTCATTCTGCTATATCCTCATCACTGCTCCAAGTTTATTTCCATGACATCCATTCCTGGGGGACTCAATGGGTTGGGACTATCAGAAGAAGCAGTCTGAGCAGCAAGATAGCCTAAAGAGGACAAGGGGAGCATCAGGTACCCAACCTCAGCTCCTGTGGTACTAATGCTAGAGAAATCTGTGGTTCATTATAGTGTCATAGTATAGAAATCAGGAAATCAAGCACTGCATGCAAATCTACCCCCAATCCCTGGGGAAAAAAAATACCATTTATGAAACCTTTTTCTTTTCTTTAATCAGGAAGCCCTGGGAAAAGGTTGTTCAGAGGAGAGGGAAGGCATTTTCTCACTCTGTGGGATGTCAGCTATACCATTTTGGTACTTAAGAGCTATAATTCATGAGTCACTAGCTATGTATTAAATGCACAGGAAAAATCTTATTCGTATATATTTGGAGAAGGATTTTTTTTGATTTACAATATAGAAGAAGATGTATTTTTTCGGAAGTTACAATTTTATTCTTTCCAGTTTTTCAAGAATGCAACATATTCAAAATTAAAAGTCTACACTAGCTTGTAAATGATAACAAATTATATTTTCCTACCAAGAAAGAATTTCTATCATAAGATATGTTAATTTATGCAACTTTCTATGGGTTGGCAACTGCCAAACTGCCTGAAAATGCAACCTGAGGGACCACTTCTGCTCAGTCATTGTGATTTTGGTAGTGTAAAAATCATCTGCTAGAAATTGGTTTGATGCAAAAATATCTGCCATTAAAAGGAATTAAATAAAAATGTACCATAAAGTCTCTCACACATCTTATGCACTGAATGGGACTTTTAGCTATAAACAATCTAAGCAGTATTCAAGTTGATGGTATTAAACATATGTAAAGAAAATTACCATTTTCGTTTATTATCTAATCCTGTCTAGTGGAAATGAACATGTATTAATTTGCTTGTAAATCTGACTGTACATCCTCTTTCCTTTAAAATGCCTTTGCTTTTCTATTGCCATTTTCATTACCATCTTTTAAAATCTAAAATATTATTTGTACAAGAAGACTCCATTTTATTTCATTTTAATGATCATGATCATGTGGATCAGTGCAAACCCTTCTCTTTTGTAATATGTATATACTAAATTAGTAATAGTCTTTCTTTTGTCATTGAAATCACTGGCAACAAATGATGGCCAGAAAGGGGAATGACCTTTCTGAAGGGTTTTCCTTCTACACAATGCAAAACAGGGGCGTGTGTAGATAACAGAACACTTTGCTTTGAGTAAGCATTGTAAGATGAGTCTTTGGCTCATTTCAGGTTGATGCCTGTTATGCTGATTAAACTGTGTCTCCATTTCTTCAATCTGCTGCAGCCTATTGTATCCACTGTTATCTCCCATTAACTGTGCAGATGGTAAGGTTTTGGGATTAGGCACAGTTTTTGTTATAGATGTGTACAGAGCATGCCAAATAGGCATGGAATCCATCTCCAGCTGGAATTTTAGCACTACCGCAACACAAACAAATATTCTTTGAAACGAGTTTACCTCCAATAAAAATAATGGATATTTTCTTCCCAAGTTAGAAGAAATAAAAACAATTTGTTCTTTCCTTTCTGTTCAGAAATGCACACACAGAGACACACACATAGACAAATACAATAGTCTAGATGAGGGCGGTATGTTCATCTTCCATAGATTCTATATTTGATTAACCTATGTGATCAAATAGGAATGGATAACTTAATAAACCATAAAAGCAAAGTAGATACATCAGAAAAAAAGAGCTTAGGATGCTACAGAAATAAACTAGAACTCTTAGGCCCCCAAATACTTACATTCCTATGATCCCCACTGCCTTCACCATAACTTTATTTCTTTCTACTGATGTAACAGGCCTCTTGTGACAGAATTTGAGTGCCATGCCTAGAACATGAAATAAGACTTTCCAGAAATCCAGCCAAGTACCCAATCCTACTAATACAGGTTCTTCAATTTTGGGTTCTTGTGCTCTGGTCTTCTGAGTAATAGCATGTCCAAGCAATGAACCTTAATATGTGATATGGAAACAGAACTGCACAGACCTTTTGTTCAAGGCTTTCACAGGGCACTCTGTATGCTGCTGTGAAACCTTTGCTCCTGGTTTCTTTGCCTGCACATCTGCTCTCTAACTACATTTCCAAGATGACCAGCTACCAGCAGGTTATGGGCATGGGGTACTGATTTTGCTGACTTCAGGCTTTGAAATGTCGCTTTAGATCAGTATTTATTTATTTATTTATTCTGCAGAGATAAAAGCTTCTCTTTTTTTTTCCAGAGTGAGACGTTATACTTGCAAAAAACTGTTTTGATGGCTATGCCTTCAAATACCAAACACAAGGTTGGACAGATGTAAATCTTTGGGTCCAAATCTCCAAGAAGTTTTGAAAGGAAATTGGATCACTGCTTGCTCGTGACATATATGTTATTATATTAATTCTCTGCTTCAGGGCATTCACTGGCTGCCTTTGGGCCAAGAAGGATTATTTTTTTTCTTGTTTTCTCTTGATTTATAAATTGCCTCATAGGGTATTTTTTTGTTTGACTTTTGTTCTGTTCCTCTAATGACCAGCCAACTGGAAATAGGCCACATGTCTAGACAGGATGCAAAGGCACAGTGCTGAAATGATCCTGGTGCCATTTGAAGTAAGCTTATAGTTAAACTGATAGCCAGATTTAGGATCAGGAAGAACTTTTCCCCTAATCCAAGTGGAACAGTTACAGGGTTTTTTGCTTGTTTTGTTGTGTTCCTCTATGTTGAAGGCCAGAGTCTTTGTCCTAGGTACCTTATGCAAACAAACAAACAAAAATCCTGCTGTACTGGAATCTACAGTATTAGCAATATCTTTTATTCATCATGCTTGCTTTCTGTAGGTCATGATAGATTTTTTTCAATTATTTGTTGTAGTTGTTTTTTGTCCCAAATAAAACCTGGGGACTGTTATAGCAGCAAGCAGGAGGTTTAGGCCATTCAAGACTCTGCAGATGCCTATTAGTACAGGGAAATGGATTTGTTGACCTGGGTTGCCATTTCAGACTGATGTTCATATAGAAGTTGAATCCTGCTTGCAGCACCATCATCACGATTCATCTTAGATCAATTTGTTGTAGAAGTGTGCAGCAGAGCAGAATTCGGGCTCTTCATACAGAGATGCAAAATGGCAATCAGTTTTTCAAGGCACGCAAATATAACTCCAATAGCTGATCACATTTCTGTCACCTTATTACTTAGAGTTACTGAAGAACATTTTTCTAAATTATAATTCAAAAGCAGTATGTCATAGAAAGCATTCAAGTAGCTAAGAAAGAAATATTTGAAGGCACGTTCAGGTTTGTTGAAACCTTACATTTAATCCAGGCAATTCTTCTAAAATATATTTTCTGAATTTTGCGAGATTTTTTTCTAGCAAATAGAATGGACTTCAATAATTTGCTGAGAGAAAAAAGTGTGTGAAATGTGAGATCCTTGTCCTATTCAAAATAAGCTTATTTGGTTTGTAATCCTCTTGTGCATACACTTATAGCTCTGTACTGTGTTTTTTCACCTTAAGGAAGATTTCCCCCTTGGAAATTCAGTACAACAGAAATGCTCAAAATGTGTTTAATACGTGTGGATTTTTGAGACGAGAACACTCCAGTTTTAAATACATAATAAAACCACCACAACCAGCCTGAAAATAAGATCTGTTACATTTTTGCTTCATAAACGTATCTATTTTCCATTCACAATATTGTTCTGAATTTTTGTCAAGTTTGGAAATGAATTCAGCTAAACAAAGAAATAACTGTTATTTCAAACAGAGATTTCTGCTTATATCAATTCCATGCCGACTCTGGCTGGCACACCCCTCACTGTGTCCATTTTCTGCTGCTAAGGCACATACAAACTGCTGGCACTGGATAAAGTGTTGTATTTTAAAAGCCTTTCGAAGAGGATTAGAATAATTGGGATCATATACTTCAAAATACAAATATCATGTTATCTTATTGGAGTTGCAGATTATCTCAAACATAAATCAGCACATTAAGTAGTCAGCCATGTTTAGTAAAAACTAGAAGTACATGGCAGTTCTGAAATTCATGAAGGTATGAATTTTGGAACATTCACATTTTGACTGCTTTTATTCTAATTTGTTTATGAATACTGTAAAAATATGAGGTTTCTTTGTATTTTAAAAATAAACGTGTAAATCTGTTATTATGAAAAGAAATTATGTATGCCACCAATAGCACTGTGTTAGTTTTGTGTCAGCCATGATATGGGATATAAAAGCAGTCTCACTTTGTTTCTTAATACTACAGTGCAGAAAGGCATGTTAGATCAGGGAGCTGAACCTTTGACTCTAGTGCCCTGCTTGACATCAACAGAAATGGTTGGCAGGAACAGCAATGAGCCATATGCTTTTAGAAATGAGCCATAGGCTTTTAGAAATATTTAATGCTTTAGATTAGAAACCATAAAAGATTTCCATTGGAGCTTGTCATCTATGGCAAGAACAAGTAGGCTGGCTTGGCAGACAACAGGAACCTCTAGCCCCTTTCTCATGAGATCAATGCAGTGTGAGATCTGGAGACATTTTTCCTCCTTTAGGTGCTGTGACATTCCCATCCCCAGCTCTGCTATGGCAGAAGTCTGCCATTCAGAATACCATTGCCGCTACCTGTCATCTTTCAGTAAACCACCACTGCCTGCAATGCATCTCCTTTTCAGTTCCTGATTTTTCTGAAATTGATGGTAGCCATGGAACTGCCTCTTCCACAGTGTGTAACAGTTTTTGGTGCTTCACGCTGTGCTAATACGGGGCTAAAAATCTGTATTTGCCCTGTAAATCCATTCCTGGCTGATGGTAGATATCATCCACAATATATTAGGATACCTGTTACCATGACTAGTTTCTGGCTTCATAATGGCTGCTAGGAATATTATTTATGGAAATGTGTCATTAACCCTAAAAGCATTCCTTAGAAGGATCAATTGGAATAATTCCCTGTTAGGTAAACAAGAGTTTACATTGGCTTATGAACTGATTTCTGATGATTCACAGCTCCTGCACATTCAGACACAAAGCCAGAGATCAGACTAATTTTGTAGTAACAACAACTTTTACACATTTCGTGATGTTCTAATTTAATTGAGGAAAAAAATAGCCAGTAGGTGTACCCCTCCTTACTTCCTTGCTTCTCCCTGAACCAGGTCACAGAGCTCCAGAAGCAGCACAGTGAGACTGAGCACCAAATAGGTCTGTGGCCTGCTTCAGGCTGTAAACCAAAGTACTGCTTTCAGCACACGCAGTCTCAAGATGACCTGCTTTGCTCCTAGGCCAAGATCATTCAGAAACTGGAGACCCATGAGCCAAGGCAGTACAGACAGAAACTTGGGCCTGATACTGCCCACCCCCTCTGTTGCTGAATCCTTTCAGAGCTTCTTTTCTAGACATGGACATATCAAGCTGCTCCCTGCTTGAAGACTGTCCTCGTGACCTTCATTCCTGAGTTCATCGTTCCAGTGAACAAACCATATGTGAATAAGCCTGGCCTTCCACTGTAAACACTGTCCAGTACAAGGCTAATTTGTATTTAGTACCAGGGCATCCAGGGTTCACATATATAAAATACTAAATTTCTTTCCATTAAAAAAAATCACTTTCTATCCAGAATAGGGACAAGGATGAACGAGAGTTAATATACTGTCCACCTTTTTATTAGGATTTTACTTTTGTTTAAACTTAAAACACCCAAAGATAAATCGTCAGGTTGCAACACTTTAGTCCCACAAAAATCTGAAATCTAGCTAAAGGAAACTGAAAACCTCAACCTAAATTTCTTATTTGTCTCCACACTTTCTAAGATGTTATTTAAAAACTGCCTATGGTGAACCTAAGAAAAGCAGACAGCAAATGACTAGGGTTTCTTTTTGTTCTGATTAAACTCAAGTTTGAAAAAAAAAGTTTCATTCGCTGTGTTAAAAGCAGGAGCTGGACATTAGAGTGTGTATTCATCAGGAGCATTTACTTGTCTGAATTTCTGCCTAGCAACATTAAAGGAAATCTATTCTAATCCCTGTGATGCAACACTTGTGGTTTCCTGACATTCTGTGTTTCTGATGATCACGTTATTCATCACATAAAGCAGGGAAAACAAAGAGTCATTCTGATTTCCCTGGCAGTGACATATATCCACAAAGGCTAATGGAATTATTGCAGATTTATGCTCTGATGAGTGCAGGATTTGTTCTAGCA
Organism: Melanocharis versteri; assembly: GCA_013397845.1. Classification (NCBI taxonomy): domain Eukaryota; kingdom Metazoa; phylum Chordata; class Aves; order Passeriformes; family Melanocharitidae; genus Melanocharis; species Melanocharis versteri. The sequence continues at coordinate 1,213,942 of VZTG01006517.1, forward strand.
GCTCTATAAATTCTCTAGCATTCAGATAGCAACATATCTATTGACCGTGTAAGTCCTGAACCGTCTAGTTTCTCTGGGAGTGCAGGAGCTTTTTAGGGAGTTCTTTTTGGCTCTACTTGAATATGGTTAGTAATTTCTTTCCCCATTCCTGCCATTGACCATAATGATACTTTTCTTACAAATTTTAATTACTTCATGGGTTGTACAGCACTTGACTGGTTGCTACTTCAATAAATTGAAGAGACTATAAAAGGTTGAACGTATTGGAGTTCATGTGAACAAAAGGAAGCAAAGCTGTAAGATCTTCATTCAGCAGGACAGGAGAAAGATTTGTGGCAGTCAGGGACTGCTAGCAAACGAAGATCTTTGGAAGTAAAGGCAAAACATAAGCTGGCATTGAAATTCTTGATTGTAAACCACCAGGGGGGCAATAAAATTCTTGATTGTAAACCACCAGAGGGGCAATACATTATAACAATAATTGCTGATAATAGGCATTCCCTTTTAGGGAAAACATAGCTGTATAAATCACATATAGCCTAAATTACAAATGCTATTCCATTTTGTACAAATATATAACCAAGGCTGCACAACTGGCAGGATTAGGAGGGGGAAAAAAAACCCCAAACAAACAAACAAAAAATCAACAACAACCAACCAACCAACCCCAAAAATCAAACAAAAAACCAAATCACCCACCAGTCTGCTCCCCAACCCCCCCCCCAAAAAAACCCAACACCACAAAAGGAGGATTTTTTACAACTGATGTTATTTCACAGGCACATCAAGACTACATGACTTTCCGCCAGTTCTTTGGGAAAGCAAAGGGACTTTTTTTCCATGCAGTTTACTAGGCATAGAAAGTTTTCTGTCAGTTTGAGGAAGTGCTTAGATTTAAAGGGCACTGATCAGTATTTCAGAAATATTTGCCCTGTTTCCAATTAGAACTGTAGCAGAGCTCCTGATGTGTGTAATTCTTTGATGGCTATAGTAATGCAGGGGAGGCAGAAGGGATCAAAAAGTTCTGGACAATCAGTAGAGTCCCATAGCATGATAGCAAATGATCAGTCAACCAAACTCTTTGATTAGCTCAGCCTATCAGTATTCTTTTTCCAGGATAAATTATCTGATGACTCTGAAGAGCTTTGGCCTTATTTTACCTTTAAGATAACTTTAACCTTCTATTGTTTATCTTCTAAGAAAGAAGTACGCTTTTCAGAAAGGAGACTTGGTTTTTAAAATAATAGCCTGGCAGAACATTTCTCAGCATGTTCAGGAAGGTACATAATGTTTCACAAACTGATTTGAGTGACAAAACTAACACACCAAACACATCACCCTTCATAAAGGAAAATCCTTTGTGTCAAAAGAAGTATTCATACAATCACTGAGATATTTACAATATATTAAATAAACCATTAGTTTTCTAACATGAGCATTTCCCACAGCATGAAGCAAAGAAACTGTATGTTGATCTTGGTTACCCTTGTGAAACATTACAGCCTTGTATGGTATAAAAATAGGAGCAGCGATTAGCCCAAAGACATTGGCATATCTTGTACAACAGTTTTCCTGTATAAGACAACTTTCACCAGTCTTTTACAGCATCTGTACAATATATATGCTATAGAATGGCAAATACAAGTTAAAACATCAATAAGAATCTGCCTTATTGAGGAGAAGAGTAACATAAAGCAGTTCAGAGCTTCTGTTCCTTCCGTAATCATTTGTCACTACAACATTATTCTAAATCTCACAAATACAAGCCTTTATTTTGAAAGCATACTTCAGTGAACTCCAGCAGTGCTACCTGTCCAGCCAGTGTGTGCTGGATCTTTCTTTCAGGCCATCCATACTGCTTGAAAGCCCAGCTGTTGAGACATCTGGAAACCTGCAGCCTGAGTGTGAGACTCCCTTGCGTCTTCCCTGCTGTGTGTCCTTCCAACAGCCCCCATCAGTCCACAGCACTGATATAATCCAACTGGTTTTGGCTTTGTCCCCTCATTTTATTTTGCAACAGAACTGTGTTGGTATCAAGTAACTGCAGATTTTGTATATTTGCTTAAACTTAATGTGCATTAGAAAGTTTGAAAGAAACCCACTGTTCCAGTACATTGAACTAGGCTAGAGTGTATGGGTGTTTTCCACAGTGGTATGCATTGGTAGTCTAGAAATACTCAACAAAGATTGTACTGGATTGTACTAGGAAATATGTTGATTAGATGGAAGTGTAACTTTGTCTTTGGAGTTAAACACATGAAGTCAGTCTGCCCACTACTGCTTAAAGCTTCATCTCTTGTCTTTAGAGACCTATCTATCAATTTTTCTAGGTAAATATGCTACATATGCTGCTACAGCTGCATTTCTGCTTCTAGAGTATTCGTGCCTTTGCTAAGTAGAGGTTTCCTCCTCTGCCACTCCTTTAAACTATTGATACACAATTGATATGTAAGCGGTGCTCAATTGTACTGTGTGTTTATGTCAGTGTACACTATCCTCTTGGGAAGCAAATGGGACTATACTGGATGCACATAAAGAGAGAGACTACGAAAACCCCATGTTCTTTCATCTAGAGGCACTTCCCCTAAGTCCTGTCTCTCTCATCTCCGGAAAGTTGTAGCACAGATTAGACATGACATATGGGAGAGAGCAGCCCCTAGTTTCATGGTGGTACATTTTTACACATTTGGGTTTGTGTAAATGGTATACGTTGGCCAGTGTTAAAGAGGGGTTTTTGAAAGCACTCTGAAAAGGTGCTGACAAATGATGAACTACGCTTTTTACTGCTTAGCTGTTTTGAAGTGCTTCATGTTTGTTGCCTGGGCTTTTCCAAAACACCTTCATCTTACTTTTGCTAGAATTTAAAATTTCAAGGCTTTGTTTATATACTGTATTTCTGCATTTGAATGTAAATATTATTCTGTCCCTCCCAAGATACTACCAGATCAGATTTTATGCAAAACAGTTTTCATCCTCTGATTTACTTTGCAGACATGATGAGCCCAGAAAAGTTAGAAATATTATGAAAACAGAACAGAAACCTTTTCCTTTGCTAGGACTGTGGTAAGATGTGTTGAGCCGACTTCAGTTGATCAAAGACTTCAGAAGATCCCTTCTCTAACATACTCACAGATTCTCAGCTCTGATCTGTTGGCATAACGTCACAGACAGTTGCACCCTAACCTGGTTGTCAGTATGACTTGGGTTAGGGGAAACACTACATTTAAGCACTTTTTTTTTTTTTTGACCTGCATCATCCAGATAAGACTGCATCAGAGAGCAAGGAAGCAACTACTTGCATAATCATAACATTAATAGTTTAGTCCAAATTTGCTAGAGAAGAAATCATTCAAGCAACTGGGCTTTTTGATACAATGTGAGTTGCTCTAGTCCCTGCAATATGAAATCTATTGGAGGCAAGAAGAAGATATAAAAGCAGAGAAACTTGAAGCGCTCAGCTCTGATCTGGACTGGGTTAGAAATAATTTTGCTCCACAGGAAAGTAGCAGGAGCACATCTGATCTCATAGTGTTAAATGAGGTTTTCGCAGGTTTTTTCCTCCAAATTTCAGTATGAATAAATAACTGAATTACCTTCACAAAAATTGATGTAAAGAAATCTGAAGAGTATATGTGCCACCAAAACACCCCCAGTAGTCCTGTATATTAACAGAATTTAGCTTTTAATATGGAACAATTACTCCTGTTTCTTAAGAGGCACATAATATGTGCCTTGAAATAGCATTACCTGCATCAACATATTTATTCAGATCAAGATTTTGTGTCAGTGTTTTCTATGTAAGACTTCAAGGGGATTTTATGAATATGTCAGTGTGTTTTCCACTTGGAGAAAGTGGTCTCAAAAGAACAAACTAATAGAAAGCAAGTTTTAGATCCTAGTATCCTGAAGCTTATTGCTTTTCTAATTAAATACTTAGTCTGTTCTCTGTGCTTTTTGATAAATCGCTCTTTATTTAACCCCTCTTTACATAAATGCTCATCATATTAAGTAATTATAAATAGTGCAATTGGCTGGTCTCTAATTAGGAGAGGAAAACACTCAGTGATGCATGAACTACAGGATAATGTAGAGCACTCTGTAAATCTGCCCAGGGTCCAGCGGATTGTATTATAGTCCTTAGACAATAGCTTTAGGTAGCCTGTGTAACATAATGATATCACACCAGTGTATCATTACATACATATTTTTAATTAAGAAGAACAAAACAAGCATTCACTGAACAAATCAGAAAAGTTATGTGCTGCTAAAACACCAAATGTATGAGGTTATAAGTTTTTTACAATACTGAATATTTAGTGTGTAAAATGAATGTGCAAAAGAGCTGAAAACAGTAAAGAAATGAAGTATTTCTAACATTGGTATCTCCCATTGTATTAAGACAAGTTAATGCAAGTTACATAACAATTCTTGGGGAATAGCTATTTCATTATCTCACCAATTAGTTGAATCTTATCAAGGAAGAAATAATTGCATGTTAAAAGAAACCAGCGGAGGCTGCACATTAATGTTACATCTTAAATGAGGAAATGCCTCATTTCACTTCTACTCTCCAAAGGGCTAAAACCAGACCCCTAAGGGCATACTTCGGGATGGAAATTAATATAAAACATTTGTGTTTCATTACTGGAGTTATACTTCCAGTAGAATGGGTCTGAGATGAGTTTCTCATAGAAGTGAACTTTGTTCACCAGCTTGGCAGCAGTTGAAACAGGTAATGGGCTGTAGGCTTTATTTCTTCTTTGAGGATTATGATTTTCATGGAATGGTTTAGGTTGGAAAAGACCTCAAAGATCATTGAGTCCAACTATTACTCTTGTACTGCTAAGACCTCTGTAATTTAATTCTAGGCTATTTTACGGGTATTGCTCCTCACATGTTTTTATAAAAGTCCTCCCCTTTACAAACCAAGGAATTACTTTGGCACCTCAGTTTCATTTCTCTTAATAACTTTCTTCATTTTGAGATTCACAGACAGAACTGAGTATTGTTACCAAGGACCCAATTCCTATTCCTCGTTTACATAGATGAGGCTTGTACAGCCAGCTGGAGAGGCAGTCAATGAACTCTCAGCAGCTGGGGGAAATTACTTGTAACTTTTAAAAAGAACACTTGTTGGTCATGCTAATTCCTTATGTGGTCTTCCCGTCTGTGAGAGATGGGATGTGCCTTGTTTGTTATAACTATTGATGTTTTCATCATTCATTTACTGTAAGATTAATCCTTTTCTTTTTTTTTTTTTTCTCTTGACTTTAATGATGACTGGTAGTGATGAGTTTCACTAGTGCTTGTGTTGTCAGTGACCCAGTGCTGAACCCTTCTCCTTCCTGTTTATAGCTCTATCAAGACGAGCAGAACTGAACGCTACATTCCAGGAAAGATTGATTTACACAATATTGGATTACTTTCAGTTGTGTTTTCTACTCTGTTCCATCAATATTCTTAGGACCTCACACTGGATAGCAATGACTCCACTGACCTGTCCTCCATGGTGCCAAATGCTTTTTTCAGTGCTGATACAATTAATTTAATATTCAGCCACAGTGTGAGAATAGTTAAGTACTTTTCTTTACACATATCTGACCGTTCACTTCTTAGCATTTAAAAAATATTATGGCTCCTAAATATGGTTTTTTTTCCTAATATTACCTAACTTTAGAACACAAGTTTTGCTATCTCATTTCGCCATCTGAAAGAAGAAAATTGTTAACTGTTTAATCTTATGCCTCTTACCTGATTTTTTATTCAGAATAATACTCTTTCTTTTGCTTCAAACCATAGTGTTATGACCATATGGCTTATTTAGCAGGGATTTCATTAGAGAATATGTGAATCCTCATGCTGATTATAACAACAGGGTTTTTAGCTATTACTTCAGAGTCTGCATGCAGGGAATTCTACCTCAGTAGAAAGTTATGGGGTTTGTATGCATCAGTTTTTCCTTTACAGAGTACTTATAATGCCAGTATCAAAACATGTTACATACATTCAATATTTTGCAGCTTGAAATATTTTATTCAGCTCACCTGGCATGGAAGCAGAGCTTATCCACAGATAATCTATTATGCTTTCTTTCAAATGTTTCCTACACCCCAGCCCTCCACAGAATTGAAGTGCCACAGTAGCTGATTGTACTGTAAAGTTCAACAATAATTTTAAATTCCTGGCACTACTCCCGGGGGAGCTATGTTAATTTGCAGCAGCTAAAAATACGGCCCAATAGTGCTGTTTTGCTGCATTTCCCCTCCTCCCCAAACAAAACAAAGCATTTAAATGCTTAGAGAACACATTTGTCATATATATGATGCTATTTAATAACATGCTGACAGAGAATAGCAGGATGTCTAGAATGTGATGATTGCCTTTAATATGTTTCAATAATAGCTTACAGTCAACTGAAATAGTAGTTTTATATAAAGTATATTAATAATAGTTCCCAAACTAAATTTAAAAGTGTTCCATTACTCCTGGCTCTTTTTCTTCTGTTTCAGAGCTAATAGTAGAAAGCCTCAGGTATACCATCTTAGCATATACTAATTTCAACGTCAAAATAATGCTAATAAACTGGAAAGTTTCACCTACTGGAAATCACCTTGTTAGAAATTGTTAATATTTATGTTATGAGCAAAGCAGCATCCTAGTCTATCATACAGGAAGGAAACCTGGGTGAGGAAGCAGGAGAAGTCCTCATCTCTTCATTACCCATCTCTATATAGGTCAGTCTACATCTCTCTGTGTTGAACAGATGCTGCCCATGTGTGGGGCCTGCCTAGTCAGAGGATTCACATTTAAGTACCTTTGAATCTATAGATGAGCATAAAACTCAAGACAGAGATAAAAAATATTAATTAGAATCAGGAGAAAAATTAGGACTAAAAAAACCCCTTCACAATTAAAAGAGATATATACACTTTTGGTTTTTAAAAATAGACAAGAATAAATAGAAGTAATTGAGTTATTTTGGGGAATAAACTATTCCCAGTGCAGGCCATTCTATTAATTAGTTAAGTCTGTGTATATTGTTCCCACTACTGGTCTTGTGATAGAAACAGATTCCTGAGTTTCCTTCTGAAGAGGACAGTCTTCTTGAATTGGGACTGGGTAAATGTCATGTTGATATGAAATTATCACGGACAAGATAAAGCAGTATTTAGCTGAGAATTATTGAATTTTGAAGTGGAGTGAATGTTAAATACCAGAAAGTATACTGTAAAGGAAAAATAGGACAAATATAAAAAAATATACTCTCTGTGGATTGCTGGCACCTGATTCAAAATCACACTGAACTTCACTCTACCTAGGTCTTGGTGATAAAGCACAGGAAATTCCCAAAGCTGAATGAGAAGCAGAAGGCCTGAATGCCTTTATGTAACAGTTTTGCAGTTGGAAGCAGCGTCATGGAACAAAATGAATCATTCATCCTACATGGAGAAAGAAGCAGAGGTAAATTCAGGTCTTCAGGCTAAGAACTTTAGGCGTCTGTGTCATTAGAGGTAGAGGAGGAAACTGCGTAACGGGCTTCTGAGTTGGTGGTAAATCTACATTAAAGGGGAGGAAAAGCTAATTTCCACATTTCTGGTTGCAAAGTTCCCGCCTCAAGGAGAACATTATGTTTAAATCCTGCCCTTAGGTCAATCGGTTGTAGCACAAAGTATTAGAAAGAGAGGAGGGATTTAGCCTATGGTAGTGCATACCAAGAATTGCCTAAACCACACGTTACAAAACAGACTGAAGAGGTACTCCACCAACCATTCCATTCAAGTTAGGTTAGATCCTTGCTCACTTTTTTTTCTTGCACCATTCATCATGCACCTGTTTCCTCTGGCTGGTGAATAAGTCAGCCTCCTTTCTCACAGCAGTACTTTGCAGTCTTCACCTCGTGAGAGATTTTGCCTGATTACTGGTAAGACCTGCAACACGAAGAGCTGACATCCCAAGAAAACAACATTAGTCTAAATCTGATCGATCGTTGCACAGCTGTTTGTAAAACATGTGTGTTAACATAGCAAGGGTCTGAAGCTCAACTGTAGGGTGCTCCAAAATATCACAATGATCTTTGTATCTTTTTGACTTTCCCGCAGGATTGTGGGATAACTGCTGTCCTAATTAGGAACTGTCTCAGCGCTCTGCCCACCCTCACAGCAGTTGGTACAGATGTTTGTATTCAGCGACTTACTTTTTCATGCAGATTTTACAAAACTTCCCAACAAACTGAATTCTCTGTTCTTTGAGTTTTCAGCTGCTCTTATAGTTTCATCCTCTTCCTCCACCATTGAGTATGATGGTTTGTGAAAATGCCTTGCCTCTTTATCGTATCACAGACAAACTAAACCCATCTGGATTTTGATCACATTGTTTGGCCACTAATGGGCTCTTTCAGGTTCTGAAGAAGTTTAATCACCATAGATTTTAAGGGGTTCCTCTTTTATTGTTTCAAAAACTTCTACAAATGCCGACAGGAACAAAAACAAGGTAGAGTGAAAGCCGATGGAGAGGTGAAAATCTAATCTCCACTCATTAATGCATATTAATGAAATTAAGATATTAATGAGTTTCACCTCATACTTAGTCCTAGATCCAGCACCCACAGTGTCTCCTGAAACCTCCTAGAAGAGTTTGTTCTGATGTTATTGGATGTTTTTATTAAGGACCCAGAGAAGATGTAGTTCAACTGTAGAATAAATATGCCACCAAGATGGGTGAGGCAGTAAATTAGGAGATTAGGGACAAATTATTCACTGTCCACCAAAATATACTCTAATTCAAGCAAGTGCTGTGTAGTGTGTTTGGATACAAAGAATGCCAGCTGTTCTCACAGGTGAGAGACCTGTTGAAGTATTCACTAGAAAAACCCAAGTGTCCTTCACTGGCCTGTTTCAATATTCTGGCCATAGCACTTAGTAAGATGCTTGCATATGCACCAAATGTAATGTGAGAATAAGCTGGGAAGGCACTTTGTCTCTGAACACAGCACTGCTAAAACAATTGCTAGAATCCTGTTTCTGACTCTTGACAGTCCCATTTAAGCAACAGTGTGGAAAGTGTAGAGTCTACAAACGGGCCCACAAATAATTCAGGTCACAAAAGACACAATTTACAACATGGACACTGAGGAGTACTGCTGGATATTTTTAAGATCCAATCCATGAACAAAGCTTTTGTTCACATCATGTCTTGCAGGCAAAGGCATTGGAACAATCCAGTAGCTGGGACTGAAGATAAAGGGGAGAAAAAACAACTTTGAGTCCTAAAATGACACGTGATCTTTCTTAGCTGTGAAGGTAGATAAAAATTGGATCATCTTCTCGGGAGGCTGTAAATTCATCAACTTTAGGTCTTGAAGAAATGCTTACGTGTCTTCCTATAAAATGTGATTTAATCCAGTTCCTGAGCAAATGTCTGCAGACAGAGGTCAGACCAACTGATTACAGTGGTCCCTACTGGCCATCACCTCATGAAAGAAATCTGTGAAGAACAGAGCTGAGATTTAATTAATCCGATTTTAAACTAAAAGCTTTTTATTCTTTCTTTTGTTCATGAGAGTGATTACCAATTCCACAGAGAAGAGTTTACATTAAATATAACTAAGGGCTCAGAAATCATAGTTAAAGCTGAAGTATCATTTTACCAAAAATACTTAGTGTGGAGTCTGTGGTGGAATCATGTCATTTGGAACAAGTAATGCCTATAATCCACTTACTACCTTCATTTTTTGTTTCTTTATGTATTAATTCAAATTTTGATAGTATTGGAAAAACACAGCTGCTTCCTGTTGGAAATAGTTATTTTCTCTGTATTTACAGGAATAATTGATTCAGTTGGTTGTAATCCATAAGTCTAGCTTTTAAAAATGAAATTATATAATGAACCATGTTTGTCCATTCTGTTTTCAGTGAAGTTTGTCATTAACCCTTTTTCTCATCAAACGGATGATTTTGTTCGAAATGTGATTAAGACTACTGTTAAGATTTAGACATGAGTACTAATCATCATACAAATTGTTCAGTTTCATTGTGGAAGTTTTTCACATTATGTTCTGTGTGATCTGGAGCAGAACTTTTACTAACAGATGTTCATGCAGTGACTATCAAGGGACAAAATTAAAGCCTAAAACAAGAGAGGAAGAACATGCACATATGTTTATACATCATAGTTGGGGGCTTTTAAAAAAGTTATGGACTTTGTAGTTCAATATAATATTATCTGATGACACGTAAAAGTAATATCATCAGGATTTTGGATAGTTATCTACATGTAGGTGGCAAACCATGAATCAGTTAAATAATTGAGAGAAAATTTATGTATGCAAAATTCTCACACCCCCAGCAGCACATATGTTCCTGAGAGATGTCACATATATTATGGGGTGGGTAAAGCACAATATTTAAGGGGATTTTTAGAAATGCTACTGAAGCTACTTTTCCTATCCTTCTCCTTATAAATTGATATTATTTATCCTTAACAGGACTCCAGAAAATACCTGAAAATAACCTACATTTTGCCTTCTGACCACCTTATCATGAGACCTAGGGAGATAACTAGCTATGGATTCCATTGATAGCCTGCAGATTTCTTGTACTCAAAAGACTGAAGCTGTTATTTCTGGGCCTATAATGTTATGATATAATATACTTACTTCATGGAAAACTTTTTTATGATTTTATATAGAAAAAATCTGCCAGTAAGATTATGAAGTTTGCTGAATATTTTTTTCTGTATATTTGTACAGAAACATATTTGTTTGGGAAAGAGATGCTATTAGCTAATACCTAAAACAAACTAAAATATGTGTGACTATATGTTTGTCATGTTTTCTAAAGTGCAATGTAAACTGATATAATTTATTTTTACAGGTGTGCATCTTTGGAATAACACCTTGAACGACTTTTAAAATTATCTATACATCCACTCTAAACAAAACAAACTCAAGATGAATCTGTTTTGAGGCACCTACTAGGAGTTTACAACTTAGTTCCACTACAGAGTAGAATTAAACTAAAATCTTTCTAAGAGATTGATTAAAGTATTACCCAGTGAAAAATATTGATGATTCCATTGAGAAGATGGATGTCTAAATGGTTAGGACCTGTCCCAGGTTATCATAGAATCAGAGCGTAATTTGGGTTGGGAGGGACCTTTAAAGGTCATCAAGCCCAACCTCCTAGCAAGGAACAGAGATATCTTCAATGAGATCAGTTGCTCAGGGCCCCATCCAGCCTGACCGTGGATGTTTCCAGGGATGGGACATCCACCACCTCTTTGGGCAATATGTTCCAGTACTTCACTACCCTTGTAAAAAAACTTCTTCTTTACATCCAAGATAAAACCATTTAGTATGATACCATTTTAGTACAAAACCATTACCCTTGCCCTATCACAATAGGCCCTGATAAAAATCTGTCCCCATCTTTCTTATAGGTGCCCTTCNCTAGCAAGGAACAGAGATATCTTCAATGAGATCAGTTGCTCAGGGCCCCATCCAGCCTGACCGTGGATGTTTCCAGGGATGGGACATCCACCACCTCTTTGGGCAATATGTTCCAGTACTTCACTACCCTTGTAAAAAAACTTCTTCTTTACATCCAAGATAAAACCATTTAGTATGATACCATTTTAGTACAAAACCATTACCCTTGCCCTATCACAATAGGCCCTGATAAAAATCTGTCCCCATCTTTCTTATAGGTGCCCTTCAGGTACTGGAAGGCTGCAATAAGGTTTCCTCTGAGCTTTCTCTTCTCCAGAATGAACAACCCCAACTCTCTCAGTTTTAGCTAGTAGGAGAGGTGCTTCATGCCTTTAATCATTGTGGTGGCCTCCCCTGGACTTACTCCAGCAGACTGATGTCCTTCCTGTGATGGGACCCCAGAGCTGGAGGCAGCACTCCAGGTGGGTCTCACCAGGGTGGAGCAGTGGGGCAGAATCCCCTCCCTTGCTCTGCTGGCCACGCTGCTTTTGATGCAGCCCAGGATAGAATTGGATTTCTGGGCTGGGAGGGCACTTTGCTTGCTCATGTCCAGCCTCTCATGCACCCCGAGTCCTTCTTGGCAGAGCCGCTCTGGATCTGCTCATCCCCCAGCCTGTGTTGATACAGATGCAGCACCTTGCACCTGGTGTTATTAAACCTAATGAGAATCCAATGGGACAATTTCTTGAGCTTGTCCAGGTCCCTCTGGGTAGCGTCCCTTCCTTCAGGTGTGTCAACTGCACCACTCAGCTTGGTGTGGTCTGCGAACGTGCTAAAGATGCAAATGTGCTGGCACTGCTGGCTCCTGGCGGTTCTCCCCACTACTCTGATGTCCCCCTGCCCCAGTAAAAGTCCCTGTTCTGGGGTTTGTTGCTCTGCCATGGTACAGAGTGGCCATGGAGTAGCTTCTCTCAAAGACTGACAAAGCTTCGGCTCTAGATCTACATGCACTCAGTGTGAAAGTTCTTCAACACAGATTATCTTGAAGCAATTAAAAGCCTCGACTGGCCACCTCCCACTTCACAGGGCCCGTACTTTACAGACCATACTGCTAAAATCTTTCTCTTTCTCTGTCTTCTGTTTAAAATTGATACATCTTTCTGAAACATTTGCATTTGAAAAATTGGCATTTACGCAGAAATGTCCCAGCCATTTCTAGTACAAACTTGATTCATAGCCTCTACCAAAAGCAATAAAGAAATTTCTCTACACTGCATTAAGCATCTCCCATCTACACATATCCTTCATACAAGCCCTGTTCCAAGACTTCCACCTAACACCTTGTTTCTTGCCCAGGCACATGAAGATTTTGCTGTGGCCATCCTCTTTGAAGACAGAACAGTCATTTCACCTCTTGTTGCAAAAAAATGCAGGGAACTAAACTAATTGATGATTGTCAGACTAAAAAAAAAAGAAAAAAAGAAAAAAAAGAGGGGTTTAGAGAAGGAAAACAACACTTTCCTTTCTATTATTATTTTTTTCAAATGATATTTTAAAATCATTTAAAAAATATCTCATATATAAGATATCCAAATAATGGATTGAAAACTATTTATATCTCAGCTTTCCCATCACAAGGGAATGCTATACGAAAACAGCATGATCAATATTAATTAGTACAACCTCACTGCGGACAAAAACAAAGCACAACAGTGTTAGGAAAAATGAATATTAAAAGCCTCTAGTGGCAAAATGAAAAACTTGTAAAATCTAAGCCAGTCTAATTTAATAGGTGACTTTGCTGCTCTGCACAGGTCTTGGTGGAAGGTTCCAGAATGCAGACTCTTCTGGTGAGGGCACCTTTCCCCCCTCTGTGCCTCCCATGTGTCTCACTGTGCTCTCAGCAATCACATCAGCAGTGCTGGGGATTTGGGAAACTGGTACAAGCAAGAGCAGCCTGAGGCTACTGTGTTGAAACTGAAAAGTAGATCACCATACAGCTGGTCTAGGACCAACCAGCACTGACATGGCTTCCAGCCACCACTGCAAACTGTTCCTCAATTATACTTTTGCCCTCCAGGTACCAGAAGATGATTTATGCCATTAGCTCCTATTCCAAGACAATCAAGCTGCTTAACATATAAACTTCCCAGCCTCAAACATTAGGATTATTAAAAATATTGTTTTATAATTAGAGACATTTGAAAGCAACAGTTTCTACACAACCTACATACATGATTCTCATTCTTTCAGATATTAAAAGCATAGTTTTAAAGCACCTTTGCATATCCTTAAAAGCTATGAAAACTATCTGTTAATAATATTAAATACTATCCAAAGTATTTACTGCAGTAAATACAACTATTAAAATATTATAAGATCCCTCCACTTTAAGCAGCCTTCTTTGCATCTTTATGGTACTTTAGCTCCCACTGTTTGTCTAATAGCAAGTATGTTAGATCTGGTTAAATGCCACAAATAAGGCTTCTGTGGAAAAAACAGTATAATCTCACATTGCCTAAGGGATGAACAGCTTATGCAAGTGAGGTATCACTTTGCCCTTGAGTAAAACATGACATTCTTTCACTGTCCTACATACGTATAGATGCATAGTTATGTCTGGAGAGTGTTGAAAAATAACCTCTTTTAAACTTCAAACACTGAAAAAGCTACAACCACATCATTTTCCCTTTTGGGACAGTTTCTTCATTGTGCTACGTGTGCTAATGTGTAGATCCTGGACCACCACTTTCTCTGCTCTCTTTCAACTTCCATCTAACGTGAACAGAAACATGCTAGCAGGGCTCAGGAATTTGTTATCCGATTTCTATATGGAATCAATTCTGACAGATCTTTAACTGAAAGATCCTCAGAAAAAAATAGGATCTGTGCACTGTCAAACAAGTAGTTCTAGCATTTGCTGTGACTAATGCATGGACTACAACGGACCAGATTTTGATGGAGTACTGTAGAAATTAATGATATCCAACTCACATTATCTAAAAGTGGAGATCCAGTTGGAAATAATGCTGCAATTTCCCTAAGAAATCACTGCAGAGAGACAGGCAGCTGCAGAGGACACTAAAACAGATATCTGAGATAGATGAGAAGAACTGATCCCTGGAGAGATCATATGCCATAACTGCACACAGAGAGAGCTGGAATGATTAGACAGGACTGAGCATCTATCTTCCAGATGGTTTAATGTGAGTGAGATGAATCCAACCCTTGCTTTCAATTGAGATGTTGAAACTACTAAAAATCAAACACATCAGTGCAACAAAAAGAAAGGTCCCTCAGATCCCTTTATCTCCTTTTCCTAACTCTGTAGGGTGCTGAGGAACTTGCATTATGGAATCATCCTGGATGTTATCCAGGGAGATGCCAAGGACTAACCCACAGGAAACCCCGGGCATAGGCTGCGTCTGAACTCTTGGGGGAATAGGTGCCAAACTAGCAATAAATTACAGGATAAGGGGCAACAATAACTCGGCCTGGTAGGATAAATATTTGGTTCCTCAACCTAAATAGCTTCCTATCTACCTCCTGACAGTGGGTGGTGGCTCTGATGATATGATTGTGGTGGGGTTGTTTTCCAGCTCCATTTTTAAGCTGGGCCACTGTGCAGATAGGAATCCAAGATGTGAAGGGGTTAAAAGAGCCTAAATAAGAGGAATACTGACTTAACCATGCTTAAGTCTCTGTCCTGTTGGTTAAGACCCAATTCCATCCCTGCTCCCAGGAGTCTCATGCCCTGCCAGTGAGGATGTATGCAAAAGAAACTGGGAGGAAGCATAACTGGGACAGATGACCCAAACTGGCCAAAGGTATATTCCAACAGAATGTCATGCCCAGTGTATAAATAGGGGGTACCAGGAAGGGGGGCCAATCTGGGTTTAGGAAGGTGAGTCTGGCATTGGTCAGTGGGTGGTGAATAATTGTATTGTGCATCACTTTTTTTTCCCTTATTATTACCATCATTTAGCATTATTGCTGTATTTTATTTTCAGTTATTAAACTGATCTTACCTCAACCTACAAGTTTTACTTTGATTCTCCTTCTCATTTCACCAGGGTGGGGTGGGAGAGATGGGGCTTGAGCAAGTGTTTGTGTGGTGCTTAATTTCCAGCTGGGTGTAAACCCTGCCAACCATAAACCATCTTTACCATTTTCTTCCCCCTATGAGCCTCACCTTCCCCTTACGACAGAGTCATAGAACCACAGAATACCCTGGGTTGGAAGGGTCACAAAACCATCATTGAAACCCAGCTCCTGCCTCAATACAGAACAACCCCAAATATCACACTGTTTAAGAGAGTTATTCAAACACTTCTTTAGCTCTGGTAGCCTTGGTGCTTCTTCTCTGGGGAGCTGCTCCAGTGCCC
>VZTG01006518.1:0-67914 GCA_013397845.1 Melanocharis versteri
CTTCGGACCGTCTCTTACACCTACCACACACCACAAAATTAAGATAAAAATCTCATCAGATTAATTTCTAAATTATTCATCATATTTTGTATGCATTATTTTATTTTCCAGTGGTGGTCCAAAAGCGGGCTGAAAGATAAACATCCTGTTACAAACCTAAGGTCTTACAGAACAGCGCAACCATTAGCAACACAACAGATTGAAAATTAATATTCTCCAAAAAAAGTAAATGTTACCAAGCCGAGAGGGATGCAGGGGTAAATTATTACACAGTTTCACTATATAAAGAGGCAAGAGCATCTCTATCCAGACTTTTGGCTGGAGGAAGTGCTTGCTTTTAAGAGATCACTGTTCTTAAAGATCTCCAATGAGTTCAGAAAAAAGACTAAAATCTCTATTTTTACTCTTTTTCCATTCCTCACCCTTGATGAATGTATTTGATCTTAGTTCAACTGAGGAAGATAATGACCATGAAAATATAATTCAGAAGGAACAAGCAGAAATGCTTACTATAAAATATCTCCTCTAGACACACTGTGTCTTCATAGGCTCTATGGACACTTTCTGGAACAGTGATCTTTTCAGTGGCTGAAAAAAGCCACTCCTCTCACTGGTGATTCTGATGAACCTGCTCCTGACCCTTGATTGGAGCAAAAATCAGACCTCTATGTTTAACTGTGGGAATCATGTACATAAACCTGCATATGTCACCTCTGGATTCCATTAATTGTTACAGAGAAAATTGCTTTGCTGTCCATCAAACTCAAACATCTCTGGGACCTATAACCATGAGATGGGAATGCTATGAAACATTCAGTAACAGATCTCTGAAAACACAAAGTAGTAACAAGTAGCAGCACCATTGCCATCCTTCCTTTTGGGATACTGGGATTTCAGTCATAGAATGGGGAAGAATAAGAAATCATGAAAAGAAGAAATCATTGACTCAACTGTTATTGCCTTAAGATTTTTCTTCATTTTTATTCTGCAGTTATGCCATCATTTTACTAGAAATTGCCACAAGAAATGACCCTATGGCAGTAAGTAAAGATGAACTATCTGTGGAATTTGCATGACAACTTTGGTTCTGTTTCTGCTGAAGACATAAACCAAACTTTTAGTTACTGCACCTTTGACTTACTTTTTGAGCATGCACGATTTTATGGATGCTCTCATGGAACATGCAATCAGGGTTTCCTCACAGATCTACCAGTTTTCCATTTCAGGCTTTGAAGAAGAGTATGTGATAAAAATAATGTAGCTCCAAAACTGCCTTTCGATTAGTTTTGTGAGGTTTAATGGCTAGATGGGTGCAGGGAGAACGTATGTATTAATATCATCCTTTTTTCTCCTGCTTCTTCCTTTTCCTGCCATTTACAGGCCCTTTTAGTGGAATCTTGCAGTAATAAGAATAACCTAGAAAACCAAATTAGCTGCTCTCCATAAAGAAAATGTCTATTTTGCATGTGTCTTTTGATCAGTGCTAAATGGCAAACACAAAAAGAATGCATCTTGAAATTGAAAACAGGTGGTCTGGATATGTAACCATGTTCTCTTTGAAATAATTTGCTTAACAAAAATTGTAACAATGAAGACTTGAAACTAATATTTTTCCAGTTCTGACAGTTTGTGATAATAGACTAATATAGTCCTTGTGGTTTCTTAGAAATTTCACAATATCTTGCCGGGTATCCATATGTTTCAAAAGTTGTTTATGTCATATAAACACTGAGATTAAAGCTTGTCAGTCATGAAAAAGCTTTTAGTCAAGGTGACCCATTTTAGACATGGTTATATGTTTTTTTATCCTTTTTTTTCCCCCTTGTGCTCTTATGTAAAAAAAGCTGACTTAGAAGTGTTAGGGATGATGTTATAAAAGTGATGATTATAATAGTAATATATTTTCAGTGGCTGGCATGAGAATCATACCACTTGTTTCAATATTATTTAATCCCCTTTTCTCTAGAAAGATGATGTGCATTCAGCTGAATATCCTTGGTGCCCACCTTTGGCAGAATTAATTTCAGGAAAGGCGGAGAATTCTTGCCCATGTCCCACAGATTATATAGAGGTGAATAAAACACAATATTGTATACAAAAATCCTTTATTCAAGTCAATTTACAACACGTCATAGAAGTTTTATGGCAATGTTACCTTTGATAAATATAAATAACCCAGAAATCAAGAAGTACACCTCAAACAAGGCAAAATGAAATTATTTAATATCCTTAATAAAAAACCTGTCATTGTGACAATGAAAGATTCAGTTGTCCCCTCAAGTTGCCCATCTAATAGATTTTGATTTTAATATTCAATCATTTATTTTTGTGCAATTCCATTTTGTTATAAAGTGTTGAATTCCATGCATATTTTACGTTAGTAATATCTAGCTTACTGACAGAGGGCTTTCAAATAATGAAGTCTGTCTCAGGCAAATTATGAGCTTGGTTTGATTCTTATGCAACAAGACTTTCTCTTCAGTAGCCTCAATAAAGTACACCCCCTTCCAGTTTAATTAAATTAGAACAAGATGGGGTCATCCTTATTTCAGTTTAAGTGCAATATAATTCACCTTTGACGGTTTTTAGCAACATAAATGTAAAAAACTTCTCATTATCAGCACTGTATTTTAACCAGAAGTTAACATTCTTAAGGGGTACTTCACCTCTTAATCTTTCACGAATTTTGTGTCAGACAAGCCCTCTGAAAACAGTATGTGACTCCAACAGCATAACACTGCCTTACAGAACAGGACAAAAGCTTAAAGCAGTGTTCAGCAGAAGGAATGTGTATATCTTACTCATGATTTCCCAGAGCAGCATTTTCATGAACTAATATCCTTCATTCAGCAAAACCCTGTAGAACTCCAGGGGCTTCAGTATAGCTCCGACACTTTTCACCAGCAGCAGATAGAGCTTCACACAGCCAGTTGGCACCAAAAAAACAGTAGTATTAACTTAAAATACTGCTCGTGCTTGGAATAATAAAAGGCTGTTTGCTTTTCTCACTCTCTTTCCCTTCTTCAGTTAATTGAAAGGTGCAGAAAAAATAATCCATCCCAAAGGCCTACATTTGAACAAGTCAAGAAAATGTTGTACAAGATGAATCCTGTTAGCCCTGTCGACATGATGATGACTCTGGTAAATTTAGCATTATAATCCAATCCAATCTGATCACTTTCAATAACTTTAACCTCTATCCTTCAGTTTTGTTTTTTTTTTTTTATCTTATACCACTTGTTTGGTTAGAAAATCCACAGTTATTTGTTCAGTTCTGTTGGGCTGACTGTAGCTGCAGCTCTGCTGGAAACCCAGTTTTCCTTCTCTTTCAATTTTTTAACTTTCTCAACTTCTTTGGGGCTGAATTTTTTTTTTTTTTCTGTAAAATGTTGTTTGCAAACAAATTCCCCCTTTCCTGTGGCTTAGTGATCTTATAGTACCAGGGATATAGAATCCCTGCATGCTACAAATAGCATGTTTGCAGATAATTTTGAGCAGGGTATCTCAAGCCCATCAGCAGAGAAAGAAGATTCCTGCCTCCACAGACTATTGCCTCATATGGTGGAGGGATGCAAAAAGCAATGCATAAACTAGCATAGAAAGATAGCTTATGAAAGAGCATTGTAAGCTTTTGATAAAAGATTGAGACTTAGATACCTTTTGTTTTGTTAAGATTTTGATCCATGCCTGTAGCTTGCTCTCTGCATTGGGTTTGGCTCCTGAAGTTTGCCTGAAATTTGAAAAGCCTGAAATTGCCTTCTGTCGTCTTACGTGTAAGCAACAACCTCAAATATAGATTCATAAATTAACCTAAGGAGAAATCTGATTTCTAGATTTTGCAAAAAAGTGTTAGGTGTCCTAGAACTGTGCCCTTTTTTATCTCTGAATGTTTTCAAAACAGAATCATTCAAATTCTTAAATCCCATCCAACTAGGCATCTGTTTCAGTAAAAAAATGATTTAGAAAATTCTCTGTTATTTAGATGGAGAAATATAACAAACATTTGGAGATACTGGTTTCTGAGAGAACCCAGGATTTAATGCATGAAAAACAGAAGACTGATCGTCTGTTGTATAGTAAGTTATAAAGGAAAAAATACTGGATATTCTTCTCAATAATAATTTTATTTCAGCTGTCTAACTACAAACAAGAACCCTTTGATAGGTGATTATTTGATAGGTAACATTTATCTAGAAAAGAATGAATATACTTGTTTCTTGCAAAGCTGGAAAGATATTTAGCTGCTTTCTGTATTTGCCCCCTAGAAATCAGCACACTCATCTGAGAGCTATGGCCCAAAATCCATAGTGCTCTGACTTTGAATCGGTGTGGCAGGATTTTTGCACAGTTACAAATGTTGTGGAATTTCGATGGCAGTGTATGTTCCAAAATTCTCTAAGAAAAAAAGGCATAAAGGGGCAGGAAAAACATACAAGAGAGGAAAAAAAGGAATGTGAAAATGTAAGATAGGGGTAACAAAGACAATTAAAAAAAAAACCAAAACGAAGAAGAGATAGTAAACAAACCTAACACAGGTAGAAAGCACTATCAAAGAGTTGACAAAGAAGGAATTAGTAAAATCCCAGATCACACTATTAGAATTTAACCTTACTCTTTCTTGGAATGTATAGATACTGTATTTTTTGACCTAACAGTTATGGGTCATGTGAAAAATCTGAATGTGTTATCAGTGAGATTTATCATGAATTCTCACATTACAGCAGAGCAGATTTTGATGCCAAAGTGTGTTTTCACCTTCATAATATTTTGCATTTAAGAACATTTTTTTGTGCCTTTAATCTAACATGTTATGTTTACTGTGTTTTTTTGTCCATGTAAAAAGATTACAATGCTCTACTTTCTACAACAGGTATGTTGCCGAAACAAGTAGCAGATGATCTCAGGCAGGGAAAACATGCACAAGCTCAAAGTTATTCAAGCGCCACCATCTTCTTCAGGTAAATAGAAATGAAAGATGGGACTAGAACTGTCTCCTAAAGAAGAAACTTCTAGGCTTCTAGTGGAGGTGAAGCTCCTAAACGAGAACAGAATTCTATTTAAACTGTCACCTATTGTAAGAGGTGGCTCTGCAAAAGAGTGTCTTTCAAAATTCTCACACATTCCTATTTTTCATTATAATTACTTAAAGAAAAAATGACGTTACTCTGGGGCTCTAACAAATAGCAGCACATCACTTTACATGTGTGACACATGCATGAATGTATGGTTCATAAGATGGGTCTAAGTGAAGAATCCACTATTTAGCCTGTATAAAGAAAATTTGTCCATCCTTAGAGTCCACATGGATTTACAGTTTTAATTTTTTTGTGTGTGCAGGAAGCAACATATAAATAGCATGCCTTCACTTGTCATAAATGAATAGATATCAAGTTCCCTTTTTTTCATTTATGCATAACCCAAAATTGAAGACTGCTTAGTCTGTTACAGATTAAAGTCTACCCATAAAAATGCTTTACTGCATTGGTAAGCAGAAAGACTTAGGTCAGTCTATCCTTTTAAATGGAAGGAGTCTTTTGTAAATTTAAATAAATGAAGATAAAACTATACAATAAGAATCTTAGCAAAATAATTATTGAAAAGAGAAGGTTGATGTAATTGCATTGAGAAATTTTTACTGTGTGTTTAAGACAACTAATCAGCAATGATTAGGACAGTGGATGAGTATGCTCTTTCTGTTTTGTTTTAACAGTGACATTGTTGGCTTCACTGAGCTGTCCAGCAGCAGCACACCATACCAAGTGGTAGATCTCTTGAATAAGCTTTATACCACTTTTGATGAAATCATAGATAACTATGATGTCTATAAGGTGGAGACAATAGGAGATGCCTGTAAGTTCCTTGAGCTGTGGACAATGATGGGGCCTGGGGCATCAGGATAGAGACTCTCTGATGACAAGGAAGAACAGCTGAAGGAGATTTGGAAAGCTTCTTATCACTGGGAAAACCAAATGAAACAATTAGGAGATGAGTCCTACCAAAGCCTTAGCAAACTTTAGGAACATCTTCCTGCATACCTTTAATCATTTGTATGATTGATGAGTGTTATGAATGGGACAAATTAATGGAGTAAAATACCACTGCTGTTTATTTGGTTCCTATGACTAGTAAGGTCTGACTTTAAGCCTTGGCAGCAGATTAATCCCAGCTAGCAACTTCTGTATCACAGGAACACAACTAAAAAAGTTTACCTTCTACACGAGATCATAAATGCCATACCCTAAGCCTTATTATCTGTCTTTTTTGCAAAGACCATAACAATCTTCCTTCTCCTAATACACTGTAGGGGCTTGACTGTCTCTTCTCTTTGAGTTTGTAGGAAAATGGCTTTATATTTGCTACCATGGGAGTCTGCTGGAGATTGACTACCATTAAAATTGAGTTCCATAAAACCTAAGGAAACCTAACAGGGCTTTTGGATGAGACAGACAGAAGTTCTGTAGGAGATCTGGAAAAAAAAATCCCACTCTTTTTTCTCTGTTGAACGGATTCTTGAGCATAAAATTCCTGAACAAATGTACCCCATGATCCCTAAAAGACCTGTTTCTTGCCCTACAGAGTAACAGAATCAAAGAATTATAGAATATCCTGATTTGGAAGGGATCCACAACGATCATAGAGTCTAAATCCTGGCCCTGCACAGCACCATCACCAAGAGTCACACCATGTGCCTGAGAATGTTGTCCAAATGCTTCTTGAGCTGTGTCAGGCTGGTGCTGTGACCACTGCCCTGGGGAGCCTGTTCCAGTGCCCAACCACCTCTGGTGAAGAACCTTTTTCTAATATCCAACCTAAACCTGCTCTGACACAGCTTCAGGCCATTCCCTCGGGTCCTGCCACTGTCNAGAGCAGAATCAAACACTTTCCGTCTGTAAACATAATTAAGTTGGTGATTGTCCAACCCTCCAATTTGTCGGGGTCTCATAGCAGGGTCTCTCTGCTTGTATGGCAGTTTAGTAGCATTGGCAGACATAGTATCCCTTCCAGTCCTGTGTCCAAGCCATTTATGAAGGTGCTGAAGAGCACAGGGCTGAGGATGGAGCCCTGTGGAACACCGCTAGTGACAGGTCACCAGTCTGATGTGACCCCATTCACTGTAACCTCTTGTGCCTGACCCCTGAACCAGCTGCTCACCCACCCATGATGTGTTTATCCAGCCACGTGCTGGAAAGTTTGTCCAGAAGGATCCTGGGAGAAGCAGTATCAAAAGCTTTCCTGAAATCCAAAAGGATTACATAGCTGGCTTCCCTTAATCAGCTGGGCCGGTTATCCCATCTTAAAAGGAAATCAGATGTGACAATCAGGACTTTCTCCTCATGAAGCCATGCTGGCTGTGACCAATGACTGTGCTGACCTTCAGGTGTTTTTCAATACCTCCCAGAAAAATCTTCTCCATAATTCTGCCGGGCACTGAAGTGAAACTAACCTGTGAGGCCTGTAGTCTGCAGGGCTGTCCCTCTTGCCATTCTTTAAAATTTGGACATTTGCCAGCTTCCAGTAGACTGGGATCTCTCCAGATTTCCATGACCATTCAAAAAGCATTTTCAGTGGTCTTAGAATGACTTCACCAGTTCTTTGAGTACCATGGGATGAATCCCATCACATGCCATAGATTTACAGGGATCTAACTAGAGTGGCAAATCCCACATAAGTTCAGGGTTTAGCGGACGTTTAACATTCTCAGAGTCATGGTTGTCCAGCTCAGCACTCTGGGACCCCACGAACCCATCATCAGTGTTTAAAATAGAGTGCAAGAAGCATACGACAATGCCCAGTTGGAGTCATCACCTTTTTTTGTAATATCTGCCCAATGACAAAAGGTACTGAACAGCCACATTTTCACAGCCTGTCCCACTTTAAGCATTCTCAGTGGAGGGGAGGATGGAGAAAGAAAGGGTTGGAGGGAATAAGTCTTATGTAAACATAGGAAGGAAATACAACATTTTTCATACTTAAGGTTGCCGCTGTGTCGTCCCTCACTGGCTAGCCCCGGGACAGTGCCACAAGTCCTTCCCCCTCTCTGTGGTGCAGACTGCTGCACGCTAGGGCAGAGGAGCAGCCGATGCTTTCTAAGGGATCGGCGTCTCCCTGATGGAGATAGCGCCGGGAGCAAGCAGGAGACAGAGGGACGGACTCCTGGTCTGATGTCGAAGGAGGAGGGTTTATTGAAGGGTTGGGAGCCAGGGGTACAAGAGCCAAAAACAAAGGGTTGCAACAGGTTTTATACCAGTGTACAAGGGGAGGAGTTTACATGACGGGGACCAATCATTAGAGGGCAAAGGGGCGTAGCATAGGAGTGACATGTGCCAAGCCAATGGGGAACAAGGGAGGCGGGAGGAGGAGCGTGGAGCCAATGGGGTACAGCAGGGAATGGAAGGTTCTAGGGCAAGACCATAACTGGGGAAAACCGGGAGGAGACCTGAAGAACCAATGACCAAACAGACTACGGCAGGGATGGGTCTGTTCCCTGATGTCACAGGGCGCATCCTTCAACTAGGTCCGGGCATCGGACATGTTTGGTCGTGGGTCTTGGGTTGGGATCTAGCAGCCCTGGCATGGGCTGCCACAGCGCAACATAAGGTCATTCCACACATTAGCCTTTGCCCTAGCCTTCATTTGCTTCTGGCTTTCTTTGCTCAGCAGGAACAACTGTGCCTTGGGATATGAAGGAATACGGCTTCTTCCTTTTTTTTATATTTTAATTTTTTTTTTTGTAGGCAGCATACTTTAGTAAATCTATGTGTAATGCCAAAGGTTAACACAGTTGCATTGTTGTGTTAAGATATGGTGGTGTCGGGAGTACCCAAGGAGAATGGGATCCTTCATGCTGGTGAGATTGCAAGCATGGCTTTAGACCTTCTGGATGTCTGCAAGACTTTTAAGATCCCACACAAGCCCAATACCCTCCTAAAGATAAGAGCAGGAATACATTCAGGTATGTTGAGAAAGCTGCAAAAGAGTCTTCCTCTGGCTTTACAAATGCATCTGTAGTGGCCATTTCCTCTACATTAAAAATAAAGTTAATTTTTTTTATATGCAATGGAACATAACATAGAGGTCATCCCAACAGAATAAATTATTGGATACATGTGATATTGGTACCTCAATTTGGAATACAACATTGGAAACATCCCACAGCCCCAGCGCCTTTGCTGATGTGAGTTAGAACTGCCATTCTGTATCTGTTACTTGTCCTTATCAGCTGTTCTCTTCTCAGAACAGTGAGTTGTTTCTTGACACTCTGATCTAGCCTTCACTCTCAGACTCCCAGCTCCCTGATTTAATCTGCTGTTGATTGCAACTCCTTCTTGATAGACAGCTGGAGTTGGACATGTCCTGTGCACCCCAGCATCTGCCAATTAATCAACGTACATTTTCTTACCAAGAAATCATATCTTCTATGTATTAAATCACTTGAAAGACAGATGTGTAACCCATGTAAAGACAATAGTGACACTCAGCCTTTATCTGCTTAACAAATTAGATTTAAGATAGTGTAGGAAGCAGCCATAAGGCTGTATTAAAGATTATGTGATTTATAAACACAAAAGGTCTTGTTTTCTATTTCTTAACAGGGGCAGTTGTAGCTGGAGTTGTTGGAACCAAAATGCCACGGTACTGTTTATTTGGAGATACTGTGAACACAGCTTCCAGGATGGAATCTACTAGTGAAGGTAATAAGGAACAAACTGCAGATGGGGTTTTAATCATCCCTGAATTAGTTCTTTAAAAATGTCAGGCTGAGTTTTGAGTCCTGACCTGTTCAAATGATTCTAAATCCTGTGAAGAGGTTCTCGATTTCTGGGTCCAGTCTGCCTAGGGACAAGTTATGTGAGTGATATTCTCCACAACCATTTTTATAACCAGATCCCCTTATTTCTCAAGTCTCAGACAGGGATTTCTGTGGCTTTGAAGTTTTCTACAGTAAAAAAAAGATAATAATAAAATAAAATGAGAGGCCAAGTGGTTATGGTCACTGTTTCTATTTGTCCCTGACACCCAGCTGGATTTATGGTAATAAATCCTCTTTTATTGCTGACAACTTTCTCTAATGGAGAACACAAGAAACAGGAGGACACCATACAACCTGTGTCTGTGTTTGACCAGTATAGAAGATTATGCATGTGTCCTCTAGCAAAGAGTTTTAGCAGAAATTTTGTGGAAGTATTCTCACCATTTCTTCCCAGAAGATAACAGAGCTCCAAGTTTACTTAGCAAGCTTCGTCTTTAGCCAATATGAACATTTGAACCTCAGATTCTGAAATATTTTAGCTGATCTACAAGAACTGAAAGGAAAAAAAAAGACAGAGTGATTCAACGTCACAGAACACTGATGGCTTGTTTCCTTTCATTCATGAAACGAAGCTGAGTAGTTTTATGGCTCACATTGCAATGCATTGTAAATGAACTAGGCACATACAAGATGCTTCAAGTTTAATTTCATGGTGAAAACTGATGCTTTCAACGCCTATCATGATCCACTAAAAACAAGGCAGAAAGGCAGGGTAATGGTCCTAAATGATGCGTTTGGAAGTTTTGAAAGGATTTGAGAATCACTAGCATCCATTCCTTCTCACCATTTTTATTTTTCAAAAGCAAATGCTATCCTGGATGAAACACATATCACTTGATTTTCTTTCTGTCAGTCTCCCAGATAACTCCTTTCATGCTCTTTGTGTTGTCTTACCTGAACTCCTTTAAAACTAATACCTTCAAAATGTGCTTCCATCATTCACAGGTAATTTTTTGTTCTGTATGCCAGTCTCCTTCTCAGATGGGGCATCAACACTATAGACCTAAAAATAAAGACGGAGCGTTTATCTTTCAAGCCTTTATTTTCCCTCCCTCTTTTTCTGGCCACACACATCTGGGGACCTCAAATTACATTACCATGTTTTAACCCTAAGATGATTGCTTTAAAATACATTAATTACTAGCAATGTGCATTAAAAATGCTATCACCTGGAATCTGAGTGCTAGTGTCTTGTCTCCAGCAAGATGACAAGTTGAAATATAATGTATCTACTACAAAGAATATTTCTGAAATATGTATCTATATATGTTGAAACATATATCTCCTGGTCTACAGGCAGTGTTCTGAGACTCTAAAAAACATTTAAACATTAAAACAGAAGTGGACATTATAAAACTATCATTTCTGATATAAGAAAAATTAGTTAGAGACAATCTTAGCCATTCTTACTATCATCTGGGAAGTTTTTTAAACAAAGAAGCATAATGATTGACTCTGTGTCATAGAACACTATGGGTGAAAAAAACCTGGTTTTTAATTTTTTTAAATGTTGGCAAAATTTTGCTTTCCAGCAAAAGTAGAATTTCTTCTATCTGTTCTCCTTCTTGGTCTTTCCTCCATCATTTGCAAAAGGCAAGACAGGTGAGGTGTACGTGGTTTACATGAAGATAAAATTTCAACTAAGGAAAAATCACATTATTTTAAAAATTGTGGAATTATGTTAATATCATCTCTTCCAACTGTATTAATTTACAGGTTTGTAGTCAGAGCAAGGATGGCTGTTTCTTTAATGTTTAGACTTTGCTTAAAACTATATGTGCAAGGAAAGAACTGGCTCTTTATTGACCAGGAGGTGGAACTGTGTATGGTTTTCTTCACCTGATGAAAAGGATGCTCATCAGTAGCACAGACAGACAACTGTGAAGAGTACACAAATATTATTAGATGCAGAATGTGAAGAGTAGTGTTCATTGACAGCCCCATATTTGTCCTGAGATGCTCTCACAAACAGGCCAGCATACTGGAGCTTGTATGCAAACATTTCAAGTAACAAATAACAAGGAATGAAAGCAAGGACTTGAAAAAAAACCCAAGGGAGAGTTAATTAATGAGTCTTGAAATTTTTGACACACTTTGGGAGATGGATCTGTCTTAGATGTATAAATTATTTGCTAATATGATATTTATCTTTCTTTCCAGCTCTTAAAATACAGTGCAGTTCAAGTGCATACCAGTTGTTGGAGCAGATTGGAGAGTATGTGTTAGTATGCCGTGGGAATTTACAAGTCAAGGTGTGTATGCAACATTTATACTCAGCTTTTCAGAGAGGAGAGTGTGAAAGTACTCTGGAGTCTCTGAATTTTAACCCATGCAGTCCCCTATACCTTCTAGTCCTCTATATCTCACAGTGCTTTGGTTAGACTAAGTCCTGTACCCAAAGAAAGCACGTTCAGATTTTAAGCCAAGACCAATTCCATGGATTTGTTCATGGGACAAACCTGGTCAGTCAGAGATGAAGGACTTAGTCAAGCTTGGAAGTCCTGCACTGCACATTCATTGTCACAACTGCCTGAAATCAAAAAAGGTCTTTCAGAGACATTACAAATCATCATGCGAGTTCCACAAGAGAATTAACATACTTGTGGACCCAGTTTTGGATGGGATTTCAAAGAATTGTTTTAATTGATCCTACTGCTGTTATATTTTAAGGAAAGGTTTTATGCCTCTTTTTTCCTCTATATAAAGTGGCTGACAGCCACATTTATCTCCTTTTGGGACTTGTTTTGAGTTGTAGTAAGAAAATTATTCCATAAATGACAGATAGTGTTATAACCCCATGACTTATATTCTCTCTTAGGGGAAAGGAGACATGGTAACATACTGGCTTGAAGGTAAGAAAGCTACTGTCACCCAGAAGGCAGTCACCAGCCGTTCCGTGACTCCCCAAGATGCCAACAGAGTTTCATATAGTCCGATACCAGGTGTCCTTCCAAGTGATCCTCTCTGAAGTCCTGCTTCCTGTCACTCATTAACTCCAGTATCCCTTCTGCTTTTAGTCTGTTAGGTCGTCCTGCTGAATTAGAAAATTAGAAAAGAGATAATACACCCTTTTGGCCTTGTGAATGTATTAGCTCAGCCTTTGTTTACAGGTGTTTCTCCCAGCAGTGGCACTGAAAACACCTGAAAACACAAAAAAAGCAGAAACTCATCTTTAGGAATAATACATAGAAATGGCCCACCAGCTACCAGGGCAGAAGGTAGCTCCCAGTGTTACTTCTTGATTTGGTTTTGATGGGAAATCCTCTGCCAGCAGCCACCACGACTTCAAAATCTGCTGGTTCCAGCCTGTGAGGTGCTCCCACAGGAAAGGAGACAGTGTAGTGTTGCTGTTTAGTGGTATCATAAACCCTGTGGGCATGGTGGGTTTTGTGCTGTGAAACGGCAAAATGAGGTGTGTATTGTGTGAGAAAGTAAGATCCATCAAAAGAGGACGATGAAGCAGAGAAATTACAGTGGATACAGACTGAAACAAGAATTTGTACTCTTACTTCCATTTCATCTCCATTGTCTGGAGCATAGAAAGAAGAATTGAGAAGAAAGTCTGGTGTGTTTCCATACAGCCAATTCCTAGTGACACCTGCCATCTTGTTGCAAAGATCTGAAAATCCTGGAAGAGAAATGCAAGACACTGTACGCTGTTGCTAAACAGGATAAAGTTCACTATAGTGTGGTGGTGTGCCATTCCCTAAGATGGCGTCCCCGCACCCTTCTCCTCCCCACAATCCATCATTCCCCGCCAAGCCTTCCCGCGCCCGGGAAATCTTCCCGCCTTCAGTTAACTGTCTGTCATACCCCTTCTCCGCCCTCCATTGTAACTATTGGTTGTTGCTATGTCTTCCCTCCTCTGTACCACCCTCCTGAGTTATCCCCATTGGTTATGTTGTATGTGTCTCCACCCCCATGCTTCGGTGTATATTATGTTGCAAAGCCCTGCTCTGGGCTCTTCGCCTCCCTGCCACAGAGGTTCTCCCTTCCCTGCCTCCCTGTCGCCCTGGAGCCTCTGCTCCCCGTGAAATAAACCTTCATGCCACCCCCAAAGAGCCGCTCCTGCCTCTTTTGTCTCCTCCTCCGTCGCCGTACCATCTACCGAGCCTGAGACCATCCCGCGGCCGCCGCTGCCAAGGTCCTGCCGTGGACAGCGCGCGACAACACTATAGCTGCTCTTGTCTTTGGCTGCTCTGGGATTTCTCTGAAAAACAACTCTTAAAATTAGCTGATCTTATGTAGCTGCTTTGACTAAAGTGGCAGTGAACCTACTGTTGCTGGGTAGCTGTCTGTCAGTGAAATCAGGCAGCCCTCTGAGTCACTGTGTAAATTAGGACACAGTTTAGGAAAGGTCATTCCGAGCCAGCATTTCCTGTAAAGGGAGAACCATCACTACAAGTGGAGAAATCTCTAGATGAGCATGATTCTGTGAGCATTGCTGGTGTTGACTTCCTTTAAAGACTTACCTTTCAGGGCTAATCTGTTTTGACTTATTTCAGTTCCAGTTCAACTGGTTAACAAACAATCTAACAGAAAAAGTGAAACTGAGAGACAAAGGATATCGAGTTAAGGCAGTTTCACCATGATGTGAACTAGCCTGGATAAAGCTAACTGGGAGGAGATGAAAAGGAAGGACTTTGGGTGACATAGCACCACTTACTCCTGCTTACTCTGCTCCCTTACCCTCCAGTCTGTCCCTGATCCTAGGTACAAGTACAAAAACATGCATGTAGTTGCAATTTTTCTGGTATAAATTTGTGTAGTTTAAACAAGCAGCTGACTACTTGTTCATGTTCCCATGTAGCTAGCATAGCTAANAGTTGCAGTGAGGAGAACCCGACGGTCGTAACCTACTCGAAAATGAGTACGGGGTTGCTACCGTTCTCCCCGGCGGCCCTCGGACTCTCTTCTATCTTCCCCCCTGCTGCTTCCAAACTCTCTCCTTCCCTTCTCAGTCCAGATTAACCACCTGGTCTAAGTCTTTTCCTAAAACCCTCTCTCCGAAGTTTCTTCTATGGGTAGCAGAGTTTCCCTTGTGTTTTAAGTTTGCTCTGTCCTTTTCTTTATATCGCAAAATGGCGTCCACCTCGTGGACGTCGCCAAAATGGCGGCAGCCACGCGGCGGCCAGGCCGGTTCTCCCTTTTCTTTTACAGAATATCTGCGGCTGATGCAATGCCTCGCTTCTTGCCAACCTTCCCTATTCCCTATTCTCCCTGTGAATAAAGTTGTTTTCCCCCTGCGTCGGGACTCTGCATCTGGGCGTCGGGCACCCCTCCGTGCGTCGGGGCCCCCTTCTCCTTTTTGTACACCATGCCGACCGCAGTGGACCTCCAGTTCCCTTTGTGTTCCACACTGTGCTGGCAAGAAGCAATCTACCTCAACTTCAGCTGCAGCGATTCAGTTTTCCTTCCCTTCCCCAACACCTTTTTATTGTAATTTCCTTTTGATTTTCCCTTATTGCGCGTAAGTCTTAGCGGGGCNCGCGCGACAACACTATAGCTGCTCTTGTCTTTGGCTGCTCTGGGATTTCTCTGAAAAACAACTCTTAAAATTAGCTGATCTTATGTAGCTGCTTTGACTAAAGTGGCAGTGAACCTACTGTTGCTGGGTAGCTGTCTGTCAGTGAAATCAGGCAGCCCTCTGAGTCACTGTGTAAATTAGGACACAGTTTAGGAAAGGTCATTCCGAGCCAGCATTTCCTGTAAAGGGAGAACCATCACTACAAGTGGAGAAATCTCTAGATGAGCATGATTCTGTGAGCATTGCCTTCCTTTAAAGACTTACCTTTCAGGGCT
The DNA here is from genome assembly GCA_013397845.1 of Melanocharis versteri. Lineage (NCBI taxonomy): Eukaryota > Metazoa > Chordata > Aves > Passeriformes > Melanocharitidae > Melanocharis > Melanocharis versteri. Next base: position 15,614 of record VZTG01006518.1, read on the forward strand.
AATCTGTTTTGACTTATTTCAGTTCCAGTTCAACTGGTTAACAAACAATCTAACAGAAAAAGTGAAACTGAGAGACAAAGGATATCGAGTTAAGGCAGTTTCACCATGATGTGAACTAGCCTGGATAAAGCTAACTGGGAGGAGATGAAAAGGAAGGACTTTGGGTGACATAGCACCACTTACTCCTGCTTACTCTGCTCCCTTACCCTCCAGTCTGTCCCTGATCCTAGGTACAAGTACAAAAACATGCATGTAGTTGCAATTTTTCTGGTATAAATTTGTGTAGTTTAAACAAGCAGCTGACTACTTGTTCATGTTCCCATGTAGCTAGCATAGCTAAAATTTTTAACTGCAAGTATGTGCTGTGTGATGGTGATAGGAGTGTCATACTACAGTCTTTCTTCAGCTTCTGTGAGAAGTAAATGCAGCAATCATGATAGATTTTTCAGGGATGCCTAACAGAGGTAGAAAGTTAAATCCTTCCAAATTATGGGAGATTTTTTTGAAATACACAGAAAAGACGTAAAACATTCTAAGTGAAATCATGTCTCAGAAGTCTGTGAAACTCTGTATCTGCATATTGAATTTAACCAGAATCTCAGCAAGGGATTTAGACACAGCTGACTTTGGCACAGGATCTCAACGTAGAGTGCAGCCAAATTTTTTAAAATCAAAATTTTTAATTGGTTTCACATTTTTTCTAAGTTTAAAAATTCCCTTTTCTGTTTTTAAACTTCATATTAGAAGGTATAGGACAGTTACTGTTTCTGCAATCTTAGCAGAATAAACCTTTCAGTTATCAGTAGCCCAGAGATACCCTCTAATACAACCATTTCCTTTATCCAAACGCTATCTAGAAATTGTGAAACTCTCTGGTCTATTATAGTGCTTCAAGATGTATTAAATAGTTTACATTATTATTTTAATGAGTTTGCATTTGTTTACATTTTTATTAAAAAGGTGCATATCCTTATCAGATGTGGATATGAAAGCATGTACTTTGTCCGTAGTATTTCAGTTTTAACTCTTCTGCTTTATTTTAATGTTGTCTATAGAATTAAAAGATTTTTAAAAAGTACCTTATGAGTTTAAAATCTTCTAGATAGAAATGAGTGATGAGTGACCAATAGCAAGCTTGCTGGATTGACAGCTTTCACCACTGACAAGTTTTTGGGTAGTATTCAAGTTCTCATGAAGACAGCAGAGACTCTTGCTGACTTCAGGAGGCTTAGAGCCTGGTGGTTTTCCATAAAAGAGGTACTGCTTGAAGAGTCCCTGGGTCAGCCTACCTCAGCTTTATTGTTACTTCCTGATCCTCTCCTCGAACAGAAAATCTCCAGAATGAGAACTAGATGTTTTTGTACGGACTGTTGAATCTGTCATATCTTTCCTGCAACTTCAAGCAATAGTCCTTATTGATGTCAGTTTGTCTGATGACTGTGATGATATGACTGACTTCAGAAGATAGAAGTACAGTAGTGAACATTACAGATACGAACAGAAGTGTCCTCAGTCAACTGACAAGTATTTTAAGATTAATCTCAGACATTTTGACAGATGTAGTCAATGACTACAGCCACATCTCAGATGCAGGAAAGAACTTACCACGTGGTAAAGCTGAAGTATGATAACCCGCGCAGTGCTTATCTGTGAGATGCTTTAAATCCACAGAGATTCACATCCCAGATTTGGAGCTAGTCAGCTAATCTAGCAAGCATTCTTTTCTAAAATGGCACTCTATACTAGAAGTATGTGATGTATTCTTCCTTTTCTTGATGATTATATCCATGCCAGAAAATGGGAAAGCAATTGCAATAGAAGAGCTGGAGAAGCGAAGGTGATATGTACTTTATAAATCACTTCACTCAGTGGGCATTCATTTTCTACAGTCATGCAAGATAATACAAAGGATACTAATACTCTATTCATGATGTGGTGATTTTATGGAAAGATTGTGTGTTCTGATTATTGTTTATTGCAGATCCATCTACTTGGCAGTGAGAATGCAGGCAGGAACATTAAAAAAATCACACAACACAAAAACTGACTTATGAAAGTCTTTTATTAGATTGATAAACCTTCACTATATTGTTTCAACTTGAATATTGAGGAACAGACTGAATAATCACAATATTTTAAAAAATCACAACAAGTAAAGCCAAAAATTCATTAATGTATTTCCAAGTGTAAAGCTTTCTAGATTTTATTCAAACCATGGGCATTGGAAAAAGACTGTGTTTCACCACCAAAAAGTTATTCTTTATCCCCTAGATTAGGTAGAAAACATATTTTACCTAGCTTCTTATTGGTGTGGGTGTGGGGGGTCTCCAGTTCCAAGTTCCTTTTTTTTTTTTGCAAACAGAAAAGTTACCTGCTTCCTTGTACAGCTAATTAGTCAAATGAAAGAAATTAATTATTAATTTATTTAAATAAAAGTGAAGTGAAATCAGGTGTCCTTTGCAAACAATGCAGGGGCATAAAATGAGTGTTGAGCCTGACTGTGCAGTAAAAGGATGCAGCGTCTCTTTAAGATCAATGTCTAATTAGTATGAGATTTCCCCAGCTAGTAGAACATCTCTCCCACCCACTCAGACCCCTAAAAATTACCAATAGCCCTTCCATCTGAATTGACCTCAAAAGTAGAAATCTTTGGTTTTTTAAAGAGTGTCTTTCTGGGGCTGTCCTTTCAAACCTGTAAAAAGACAAGGCTATGCAAGATTGTTCTGATTATACTCCAGCTGAGTACCATCTGCTTTTCAGCTAATGAGCACTTTGTCCTCCTAATTCCTCTCCCAATTCTTCCCTACTTCAGTATAAAACATTACATTGTACATTTTTTTTACATTCTAAATTGGAATTCAAATATAAAATATTTTGCAATAAAATGTTCTCTCCAAATAAAATACGGGAAAATTGCCTTTCCTCCTAATGTAAATTCTGGTTTAAATTTAAATGCACTTTCTGATGCAGAGATATAATACAACCAGAGTTTAAAATGTGACAGAGTGGGTGTTTAGAATTTTTTTGTGTGGGAACCCTAATGACTGAAACCTTTCAAAGAACACCCATGAGTCTACATGATGTTATTTAATGTCCCACAGCATAGTAACCACAGTCCTCTGGTTCACACAGTGAAACAACCTACACCACTTTCTTATTTGTACACCATCTTTCCACTGCACTGTGTCTTAAACACATATGAAATCCTTTATGGAACTAAATTCCAAAGACTGGATTCAACAGTTTTCATACAGCACTAAGTTTGACCTTGAAGCTCCACATGAAATGTTTAGTGTTACACCTTTGTGAAATTTGCCTTGGATTTCAACAGCAACAAAACAAGTACTTCATACCAGTGAGTGCCAAATATGAAGCAAATGTAGAAGCATCTTTATGTTCAAGACTGTGCACAATTGCTGATTATTACTGCATTTCATACTAAAATACAGTGGTGTGAAAGTGTTTTGATGAGATCTAAGATCAGATCCCTACTACATGGTATTTTTTTTCCTGTAGTTCTTGTATCGTGCCTTCAGGCAGGAAAACACTCTCTGTCCCTACCTGAGGGGCCATCTGGGTAAGCTACCAAAGATACAATACACACGTGGAACAGTGCACTAAACATACTGCTTTTGTGACCAGAATTTGACACAGTTAACATGACAAAGTAATGAAATACTGTGTGTGATGCCTTTTTGGTCTCTTTTCCTTTTATGAAGACCTCTTCTGTTCTACTCTCACTAGAACATGTGAAAGTACAGAGCCAGATTTTCAAAGTGTTTAACCCTTTTTCACTCCCTAAGGAGTGAAAAGGACACTTTAGGTTGAAAAAAATGCTAGAACTGAATCTTCACAATTTAATAAATGTTCAGGGCTTTTACCAATGGTTTGGGGAAATGCTGAATGCAAAGCACTGGAAAAAATCAGATTTCAATTGCCGGGATTTCACAAGGGCCATATTGAAACACAGATCTGGAATGTCTTAACTCTGTTGGAATAACTGCGTGTTCTTAAAGAGCCACAACAGAGTTGTTCTTAGAAAAAGTTTTTTCTCCTAAAGGAACGGAAGCAATTTTAAATTGCAGAAATAGGCTTGAGGCAGAAAAGTTGGGTAAGGTGTTGAAAAGTCACCTCTGAGGAGATCTCAAATTACTATGTTGCTATGATTGTGCGTTCTGTTACCTGCTCTTGCAGACAAATGTATAGCATATATACACACACCCATTCAGGGTGCAGTTTGTAAGTAAAAACATTAAGCATGAACACTTCTGCTTATCTGACACAAAGCTAATCCATGCAACTGTTCTGAACACAAAATACACAAAGATTTAAAAACTAGTGAAAGCTGAATCTCCATGTCTGGTAAAGACATAGAGGGTCTGGAATTCTAGCACTGATAGGACTGCCAAATTAAAGGTAATGCTTACCTGTGACTTCTCAATCCACTCCCTCTGTGGTTTCCAGACATAAAAGAGCCCATACTACCAGAGAAGTCACAAACCCACTGACAGTTCTCCCTGTAGGGACTGCATGTTCAGACTGGCTGCAGAGTGGAAACGGGCTCAGCATGAGCTGCTTTGCAGCTGATGCCCCATGCTGTGTGTCAAAAGAACACTTCTAGCCTACATATTAAAAAACTCCTCTACAAGTTTTAATGCAATTGATATTAGAAGTGTAGACATAAAGTTTTCAGGACTCAGAAGTTTCCTATGCCATGGCTTTACTGGCAACATGCTGAGAGTCAAGGTCCTGTATGCTGATTGTGCTCTGCAAGTAAATAGGTTAGTCCCTACACACACATGAAAATCAGGCTGGAAGTGCTTGGTGGCCTGACAGTCACTCACCTCTAACCCACAGCAAAATCCCAAGCTTGTGCTGCAAGAACTGACAATATAATTGAATGTCTCAACATAACAGCTTAGATTGGATGGATGATGTAGTGTCTAATTCTACCGCCCTGGCCAAAAGCAGGAGCTTGCTCTGTGAAGTCTGGTATGTAGCAGCAGATATGGTGGGAGGGGGTCACGGTAGCTCTTACTCTGGTAATTACAACATAATAAACAGTTACTGGAGACAAGACTGCAGAGAGTTTGGATCAGAGGTGGAGGAACTGCCTCTGAAAGAGCATGACATTTCTGCATAATGCAGATCAAGAATACAATGCCAGTCCAGAGGGACATGTACTCTGAGCACACTCACCTCTTGCTTATTCGGTTCCAGGCTGAAAGGACCAGCTATTGTTTTACTCTCAGGAGGACAAAGTGCACGCTGATTAAAACCTCAAATTGTGTGTTAAAGACTTTGCAGTGATCAGCTTGTATGACTGTAAAAATGCTAGTTGTGACAACACAAATTTAAACAAAGCAACACGATTGCTTTTTGTTGATCTGCATATCATATTGTCTCTTAAAAGAAGATAAACTACACTGTAGTACTATGATAAATGATATTCCAAAAATAAAGTTTATATATCATAGAAAAGTTCTCTGAATGTCTAAATTACTGTCTTCCTTTAAATGCTTTATACACCCTGCCACCCATACTTACGACCAAGCAATACATGGTCCACAAGACATTTATCCCCCAAGATATTTATCCCCGAATTGAGCTCCCCTACAACTTCATGCGTTGTTTGGAAGAGAGCATTGAGAAGAGAAGTAGGACCTTGACCCAGATGTTTTTTAAAGTAGCAAGAACAGAAAGACGTTCTCATCTGTGGTCACGGCTTGGAATCACTCCCCAAAGCTGTGGTATCCTGAAGCCAAATTCAGACTAAAAGCTGCCTCTGAAAAGCAAAGTGATTATTCCTGCTTGTTCTAAGATCAGCACTGGTACCACAAGTTCTAGTGTCCACTTAAGCTGAATGAAAATAAAGTCCCAGGTGCTCTCTGATCTGGGCATGTTATCTGCATAAGAAATTTGAAAATGCTGTCATGATGTCTGTGATCAAATATGCAGTAGATTTCTACTGGAAAAACTATAAAAAGGTCACTTTATTAAAAAAAAAAAACCAACAACCAAACCAACAGAACCACAAAACCCCCAAAACAACAAAAACAAACAAAAACCAAAACAGCCCCCCCCTTAACCTAACTCCCCCAACAAACAAAAAATCTAACCCCCTTTCATTTTCAAATTAACAAATTTGTATTTTTAAAATGGCCAAATTAATCCATTTCCATTTCATTCTCTGCTAAACCAGCAGGAAAGAAAGGAAAAATAAATAGGTTTCAGAGGCAGTACTAATTTATTTCTCTAATTTTGAATTCTCACACATTCAATAAGCAAATTTAGAGGATCATGGTATACTAGACTAGAAATATTGCTTAAAGTTGTATTTTATTGTGAAATCTTACCTCAGCTGAATGAATGGAGGGGTGATATTGCCTGTAAATATCAAATTTTAAACACACTTTTTTTTATACCTTTTTCTGTATTGTGGGAAGTTTTCACTCCCATTAAACTTTGCTTGAATACAAATATTCTCTTGTTTTTACACTAAGAATAGAATAAAGCACATGACTCAGAGCTGCGTGTCTGTATATCAAGTTATATATTTACTATTCCATTTGTCACTAGAGTTTGCTGTCTTGTCTTGAAAAAGCCCATGTAACTTTGGACAGAGAACATCTAATCCTAGACAAAATGGAAAAACTTGACTGCTTCCTATATATATTTGCAGAACTGTACAAATCTAGGTTTCCAGCAGGCTGGTGCCTTGCTCTCTTATGCAAGGCAAGCAATTACTCACAACCCTGTCAAAGGCAGCAGGCAGGACCCAGTAGCCTGTTTTCTCATGGCGGGTCTGATCTCCAGGGATGCTGAGCACCCCTGGCACACAATGAGACCCTCACCTGCTCTCCTCAGAAGCAGAAAGCAAAAGACCCTACTCCTCATCATGTTCATCAGCAGTATTTTAGCTGTTGGCTTCAGAGGTCATGAAATAAGACTTCCTGGTGCCATTAAAGACTTGCTCTGTACATTGCAGAATAAGGTCCTGCAGGGACTAAGCCTAAGCAGGAGGCAAGCTGCTGACAACAACTGAGTGCTTTTATGTGGAAGTTGAACATGTCAAGGAGAGGGTCTGTTTTTGTGGAATTCCTCTGCTCATTGGATAAAACCTGGGCTGCACAGAGCGCAGGTGTTAATTTATTACCTCAGTACTGTTTCTGCATGCCTGAGCAGCAGAGCTGCCTGTAACCACCTATTCAGTCTTTCCCTGACTTAAACCAGCTAGTGTTTTTTGAGTTTATCCTAATAGTATCCAGATGCCCCACCAAAGCCTGGCCAAAGGGTTAACATCTTATTTGGTCTGAAAGACACCAACCTGTCCAAGGTAAAAAATTGTTTCTTTCTTCTGGAAACATCTTCAGAGACTGGTTGTCTGTTACGATTTGACATAGGTTTCTCAACAAACAAACACACACATAAGTATATGTATAAAATTTACATTCACTTTCCAAACAATTCCATTGGCATGGAAAGCCTCATTTGAGTGCAAAATTCCTTCCAATTTTCTACACAACATCTCAGGTTGCTGCAAATGAAAGGCTGCTTTTCTTATTTCCTACTCTGGTAATTCAGTACATTTCACTGGTACAACTTATGCTTGACAAAAACCAGCTAAGTAGGAACAGCTATTAAGACTTTCATCACAAAGGAACTTTTTGGAGTTCTGGGAGTTTACTTATAGGAACTGGGGCTCTGTGAGATGCTAGCAAATTACTCTATGCTTTAGCAACCATTACCCTAAGACCTGAACACCTAGAGTAGCTGCTTAGCATGCACATTGAGTTATACCACATCTCTGTTACCTACACCATAGAGGTCAGGTAAGATGTTTATGCACAGCATGGAACATGCAACTTAGTGTTGGACAGAACAGCCAGGATTTGTATTTCAGTATGTAAACTGCAGGCTCTTCATTTGCATGGTTAATTGTCACTACTCACTTCACATTTTCTTGCTATGTATCCATAAGCTGTGAAAAAAACATCTGCCAGTCAGATCCTCCGTTCCCTTCTCCCAGCAGAGCATGGCTTTGAGACCCCTGAGTGGACTGTCACCATGCATTCCCCATACAGAAACATCTGGCATTTTAGAAAAGGCACAAGAAAATGGCATTTTCAGAAGAGTCAGATCCCACTCCGAACATAACTCACTGAAGTCTATTCCTGAAGCGATTTTTGAGGTACTGAAATATATTTTAAAGACCTGAGTTCACTGACATCTGCTCCTAGTCTCCGCAAGACCTGTGACGTGTTCATGTTGCATTCTACTTGTCAAGTATGCCTCTAAAATCCAAAAGTGTTAGAAACATTCCAGTGAACTCAAGACCAGTGGAAAATTAAGCTAACACCTCTATGTTCATGCTACTGATGATGGATTAGTCTTCGAAAACTCTCCTGAGCCTATCTGGTTCCCAGGAGACTTTCAGAAGAGCCCATGGGGTCAGGACCTCTATTCCTTGACACAAAGGAAAATAAAATCCTGCCAGGACGAAGGGAGACAAATGACTTCTACACTCCCTAACATCAGCCAGCTATTGGACTTCATGCTGACATCTCTCAATCCCTCCCAAAATGAAGTGACAGTATTTCAAAAACTTATTCAGCCATAAAGCACCACATTCCTTCCTACAGACAGCTCCAGAGTTTCATTCAGCTCTTGCTCTCAGCTGACAGTCACTGCTGCCTTCCTGCCAGTGTGCCTACAGGCTTGCAGGAAAACGAAAAGGAGGGAAAAGGAGAAAATTGAATTAAAATGCAATTTCTTTTTTTCAAAAATGAAAAATTGAATTCTTTAACCTTTAAACATGCTTGTTTACTTACAGAAAGCGTACTTCAGGCACAAAAGGTTTGAGTATCAGTCACATACCACGTTAAATTGAAACAGTATCAGGATTGTCCCATGCAGTCAGCTATATTATCCCCTATCAAGAAGCTGAAGTTGCAGTTTTTGTACACACACATATATATAAAGTATGCATCTTTCACACAATGGTCTCCTGGTCCGAGTTGACTCCAGTGGGGTTTATATAACAACAGTACCTGTCATAAGGGCTGTTGTCCTTGTAAGAGCAGACAATGATACTGTCTCTAGGAGCCACAAAAATGTTGTCTTCAATGTCAGGGCAAGGGGCGCTGTCCCTGCTGGGAGAAGAGCTCTTCTTCTCCAAGGCACTGTATGTGGAGCCATCGCCCACGAACACATTCTCCGGCATCTCTGGGTAACAGCTGTCCAGGTATTTCAGCATCTCCTCCTGCTCCACCTTTTGGGTGAGGCTCTTGCACTCTCCCGTGGCAGCGGCGGTGGTGCTGGTGGTGCAGATGAACACGGTGTCCTCTCCCCTCGGCCCTCTCCTGTCCTTGCGGTAAGCTTTCCTGGCCAGCTCGTCACAGCTCCCCTTGCCGGACTCCAGGTCCGAGGGGGTCCTTAGCAGCTCCATGACATCCCGGTCCTTGACTTCCTTACAGCACGGGCGCATGTTCTCGGGACATTTGGTGCAGCCGTCGGTCTTTCTGGTGAGGGCAATGGCGGCGATGCCGGGCAGGCAGATGGCCGGCCCGATGGCCAGCAGCGGGATGTCTCCCAGGGTCTCTCCCTTGATGCCAGACACGGTGAACATGAAGCCGAACACCAGAAAGACGCTGACCAGTGCCACCACCAGCCCCGTCCGGGGATTGATGTCGTCGGGTCTCAGGGTCCGCGCCATCCACCTGGTGCGCACGGGGACGCTTCCCTCCGCCGGAGCGCCCCTCGGGGCAGGGGACAGACGCTCCCCGGCAAGCCTCCGAAGTTTCCCCGGCAGGGAGGCGCGGAGGACCCCGACAGCCGGCACCGCTCGGCTTCCCCTCGGTGGAGCCGCAGACGGAGGGCGGGCCGGGGCCGGGAGCTGTCCTGCCTCCTGCCTCCTCCCTCGCTCCCTCCCTCCCTCGCTCGCTCCCTCGCTGCCCGGAGCCGGTCGGAGCGGCTTCCCCGCTTGTGGTCCCGCCGCGCCCTCCCACTCCGGCGGCGGGCGCAGGGCGCTCAAACCCTGCCAAAGGCCGGGGGTAGAGAAACCGGGCGGCTTCCAGCAGCAGCGGCCGGGGAGACAGCTGCCGCGAGGGTTCACCTGCCCGGTCTCCGCCTCCTCGTCCTCGTCCTCGCCCGGCCCCGCCGGAGCCCCGCAGAGCCGTGAGTACGCGCACCGCCCGGCGCGGGATGCTGCGGGGCCGGGCCGGGGGCTCGGAGGGCTTGCCCCTACCTGATGGCCACCGCTGCTTGGCCGGCCGCTGCCGCCACCCTGGGCAGCCTTTCCCTCTCGGGCGAAGAGGAGCGGACCCCCGACGGGCGTCCTTCCTCGGGAAGCCGGCATGTGCATCCTCAGCACGGGCCCCCGCGCCTAAAGCCTCTTCTTCGGTGAGGACGGGGCTTGCGAAGTATTTCCTCTCCCGGACAGACAGCAGTCTTGCCCCGAGTCTTCTCCCGAGTTAGGCACCGGTGGAGAGCGAGGCTTCAGGAGATGCTCTGCTGCAGCTGGATTTCATCCTGAAGGTGGCCCTTAGGGATAAAGCCTCTCCTGATGTTATTCCCTCCCTAAGAATGAACATAGGTGTTGGGGTTCCCTTGGTATCCATGGCCTGCCGACTGTGATGGTGACGTTCTGTCCCTGTGATTTGATGCACTTCGGTGATGGTAATTTGAAGTAAGCACCACCAGCTGAATGAGTATAGAATAGGATCTCAGATAGGTGGGAATATTGAAAGACAGCAGAATGTTCAGGCAGGTTGCCAGTGATACAAAAGACTAAATGCTTTCACCTGGGGCAGAGATACTGGGAGATAAAAATGAGTGATACCAGAAAGCTTCCAAGAAAATTAAGGTAACAGAAAAAGACACTCTGAATTAAAATTGTGAAACATGGTTTCTCTAAGTTTTCCCATTAACGTGATTCATTTCCTCATATAAGCTTGGAAGGCTCAGAGAAGCCAATTTAGAAAACACTCAGATGTTTCTCAGGTCATGTAAAGCATGGGTTTTATTTACCCTCCCTACAGTATAACATCAACAGAGCACCTCTGTTTTGTAAACTTGCCTTGCAGAGGGCAAGTCCAAGAATATAATTTTATAAGTGAGAACAACTCCTGTCTTACAGGACACTTCATAAATGGGGGGTCAAGTTACAGTATTTACTGTTTAATTTGAAGGATGAGTAAATGGGAGTAGAAGTACACACTGGGGGAGAGTTTTTAAGTCAGCGGCAATGGTCTGGGTTTGAGATTAAAAGTTTGTCATGGACCACGATTATTGTTTCAATTTATCCTCCAGAAAATGGTCCAATAAAATTCACACTGAACTTCTCACCTGTTGAGAGTGGGCTGAAAGAGGAATGTTTTGGACTCTGTTAGAAATACCTTTCTTGACTGAAAGATTTAAAAATCAAAACCTTCCAGCTAGCACAAGTTAACTTCTACTTTTGCCACTGTGCAGGATTTAGCAGTATGAGAAATGACAGTAGCGTTCTCAGCTCCTATTTTCCAGAGTGAGAATTTGCTGTTTCTTTCCATCTGCTGTTATTCAGATACATAGTTTTTATGTCCTCACGTTGAAATGAATAATTCCTTTTTTTATCAGCTAGATTTTGGGTGAAAGGAAGTGATTAACCTTCAGCAAGCCTGTCTCTCGTAACTAAAATGTTGTAAAGTGTAAGTTATGAAGTTATGAGCATGTTGGTAACTAATGCCATGAAAGTCACTGTTCCTGCCCCCTGACCTTCCTTCACCTTCCCTAGTGCATTTGAATAGTCTTTCAAAAAAATGGAAATTGTTCTTTTGTTGAAAAACAAATTATGATGCCTGGGAAAAGCAATTACCTGAAGCTGTATTCATCAACAGTCCTTCAGAAATAGAAAAAGGGCACAGAAATGTAAATATTAGTGGCATTAGTGGAGGGGAAAATTGCTGTAAGAGCTGAAGTATATGTCAGAATATCTAACAGGAGTAGAAATGGCCCTTCAAATTTAAGCGACAGGCTTACTGAGGTGGAAGAGGGAACATCTACTTTGGAACAGAAAGCTGTTAGTGGACAGAAAAACAGAAAATGTCAGGACAAAGGTGGAACTAAATGTCTTCAATTTGTGCCTTTGTGAGTGATTTCAAGACAAGATTGTATGCTTCCAGTAGGAGGGGACAGGAAGGGAAAACAACCACCCAGTCCCAGGAAAGCGTGCCACAATTGTTAAAATTGTCTTTCCAAGCTAGAAATCAAGAGATCAGCAAATGCCACTTAACACAACTGAGCAACAATGCAAATGGTTGAATTTTCTATCCTGTCCATAACTAGAGAAAAAAAATTGTTCCTTTGAGGTGAAGTATGTTTCTCTTATGGTGCTGTACACAAAAAATAGATACTAAACTACTTTTTTACATCAGTTTTCAATTGCAAGCTCTCTTTCCCCCTCTTGAGTGGATGGACAGCAGGATAGAGACTGAAGGAAAAAAGTGCTCTCTACTGGAATAGATCAGGTTTGAGATCACCTGAAGAACCTGTACATACGTATCTATGGGATCTGATGAGGTGCTGTGCTGGTTTTGTCTGAGATAGAGTTCATTTTCTTCACTGTGTCTGGTATGAGGCTGTATTTTGAATTTGTGTTGAACACAGGATTGATAACACAGAGATGTTTTTGTTACTGCTGAGCAGGGCTTACACAGAGCCAAGGCCTTTTTTGCTGTTTGTACTTCCACACTGGTGAGGAAGTTGGGGGTTCGTGGGAGGCTGGGAGGAGACACAGCTGGGACAGGTGACCCAAACTGACCAAAGGGATTTCCAGACCGTGTGACATCATGCTCTGTACATAAAGTGGCAGGAAGAAGGAGGAAACATTTGGAGTGATGATGTTTGCCTGCCCAGGTCACTGTCAGGTGTGATGGGGCCCTGCTCTCCTGGAGGTGGCTGAACACCTGCCTGCCATGGGAAGCAGTGAATTAATTCCTTGTTTTGCTTTGCTTGTGTGCGTGGATTTTAGTGTCGCTATTAAACTGTCTATATCTCAACCTGTGACTTTTCTACCTTTTACCCATCTGATTCTCTGTTCAATTCCAGTGGTAGGGGGATGAGTGAGCAGCAGCTGGGGCTTGGCTGCTGGCTGGAGTTAAACCATGACAGATGCATCCCAGAGTCCCAAGGGAATTAGCTGACACAGTTGCCAAGTCAGTCTCCATGGTACTTGAAAAGTCCTGGCAGTTAGGTGAAGTCCCACGTGACTGGAAGAGCAGAAATACTGGACTCATCTTAAAAAAAGGTAGGAAAGAGAACTCTGGGAGCTACCGATCTCTCAGCCTCCCTGGACTGACCTTTCCTATTAAAAGCTACCCAGTGCTCTCTAAATTGTCTAAAGAAGGATTTGATGGGTGGGCTGTTCAGTGGATAAGGAATTGGTTGAACAGTCATATCCACAGGGTAGTGGTCAACAGCCCAATCTTAACGTGTAGATTGGTAATAGATGGTGTGCCTTAGGGATCTGCCTCAGGACAAATACTGTTTAATGTCTTCCCCAGTGATGGAAAACCATTGGTAAGTTTTCAGCCAACCTGCTTTGACTGGTTTGAGTGGTGCTGTTGACACACCTGAAAGTCAGGATGCCATCCAGAAAGACCTGGACAAGTTTGAGAAGTGGGCCCATGGGAATCTCATGGGGTTTAACAAGACCAGGTGCAAGGTGCTGCACCTGGGTAAGGACACTCCCATTATCAACACAGGCTGGGGGATGAACAGAACAAGAGCAGCCCTGTGAGAAGGACCTGGGAGTGCTGGTGGGTGAGAGGCTGGACATGAGCCAGCCATGAGCACTCACAGCCCAGAGAGCCAAACGTGTCCTGGGCTGCATCCAGAGCAGCGTGGGCAGCAGGGGAGGGAGGGGATTCTGCCCCTCTGCTCTGCTCTGCTGAGACCCCACCTGGAACCCTGCATCCAGCTCTGGGCTCCCAGCACAGGAAGGACATGGACCTGTCAGAGTGAGTAAGGAACAGGGGCACCAAGATGATTAGAGGTATGGAGCATCTTTCCTATCATGAAAGGCTGACAGAACTGTTGAACCTCGTGAGATTCCCGTGGACCCACTTCTCCATCTTGTCCACCTCCCTCTGGATAGCATCCTGTCCTTCAGGAGTGCCAACCACACCACTCACCTTGGTGTCATCTGCAAATTTGCAGAGGGTGCATGCAATACCCTTGTCTATGTCATTAATGAGATATTAAACAACACTGGTCCCAATACCAACCCCTGAGGGACATCTCTTGTCACTGATGCCCATCAGGACTCTGAGCTGTTGACTACTACCCTCTGGATGTGACAGTCCAACCAATTCCTTACCCATCTAAAAGTCCACTCATCAAACCCATCTCTCTCCCATGTAAAGAGCAGGATGCTGTGAGGGACCATGTTAAAGGCTTTACAGAAGATAAATGACATTCACCATCCTTCCCTTGTCCACTGATTTAGTCACTCTATTAATTCTCTGTTTCCAGTCACTGTGGATTTCTCCTGACTGCCATGGCTTTGCAAGTATGGTAAAAACTGATTTGGCAACTACATTAGCCAATTTTCTCAGGACTTTCTGGGATGCATCTCAGTGGATCCCATAGACACATATGTTCTGATTCCTCAGGTGATCGTGAACCTGTTCTCTTCAGGAAGGAAGCACTTTTCTCACCCAGCCCCCACCTTGCTGTCCATCCACTCAAGATGTGTGAGAAGAGAGATTGACAATGAAAAAAAAGTTGCTGAGTATCTCAGCCTTCTCTCATCCGTTGTTTCCAGTTTTCTAGTCGTGTCATCAGAGGAGTATGTTTTCTTCGACCTTTCTTAATTACCATGGAGCAACCAAAACATCTATTTGGATAAGCAGCTTTAGATGTACTACATTCCTTTTGGTTTTTTATGTAGGTTTGAGGATAAAGATCAGAAAAGGATGGACCAAGATGGATGTGATGAAAAGGGTACCAGTTGAATGACATTTTTGAATGAATTTTTCCTGGTACTTCTTTCTTAAACCCTTCTCTGAACCTGCTGTTTTGCAGATACAATTGTCTGCTTCAGTCAATGGTTTTTTGCAAGAGCAAAGCATTTCTCTGACCAGGCAATACTGCAAAATCCATGGAAAAGTGTGTGTGCCATGTTTTTTAGTATAACAAAGTTAAAAGATCTGGAGGATGGAGTTTTGAATTAATACATTACAATTGACAGCTGGCTTATGCGTAGGATCTCAGCCATACTATGCAAGGATTCCACAAGCCCTTAATAACATCATAGGTAAAATAAGACTCTAATTTTCACCTTCCAAGCTCTGTGGCAATGCTAAAACTTGATACTGTTTCTGAGTATGGGATCATGTAAGTTCTATCTGTAATTTGGATATGGAACATGGGACTTGTTTTGCTAGCAAGTTCTGTGTGGATTGGGATACTCAAGTTTCAAGCTTTTACACTAATGCACTTGTGCACATATTTGAGCCACCCCATTAGCTTGAGGAGACAGTCAGTCATTCTGCTGAGGTCACTGGCAGGCACTTCAAACCTGCTCAAGAGCTGCTTCACAAAAGTCCTTCCTGTCTGCAGCAAGTACTCCTTGCTGAAAGTGGATGCTGAATGCGCAACATCCATCTCCAGGCCTTTTTGTACATTGTGTTTTCTCGGCAGCATATACAGAAGGAAATACTTGACAATTTCTTTGTAATGTGCAACTATATGCTGTGATCCTCATAAATACCAGTTGAAAGATTTTTTTTCTCTATTTGAAAATGCTTATTTACCGTTTCACATACCATAATTACCTTATTTATGTTTCTTAGAGGATCTGTGTAGCCACTTCTGATCCTCTTCTATGCCTCTGGACTGCTCTCAAAGCCCCAGGCAGTTCTCTGTGTCTTCATGTCCTCAAGCACAAGAAGTTCACCTGAGGGAGGATTTTTTGACTCTCCCTGTTCACTCAAGCCCCTGGGCCTTGCTCTTTGTAGACAATCATTTGTGCTTGACTGCTGCTTGCTGGCCAATTGGCCGGATGTGGAAGGACTCTGCTGATGAGAGCATCTGATCAATAAACAAGGGGCAAAAGAGAAATAACAGATGCCTGAAGGGCTTGTGTTTTGTCACTGAGCCATCACACCAGGAGTGGGATTCAGAAACCCTGGTAGTGAGTCATGCATCCGTCTTGAGGTGACCTCGGGGACTTAGCAGGATTGCTGTGGAAGAGGTACAGGCTGCTGTATGAGTCACAGCATCAGGCAATAAATTAGCTGATATAATTCACTGGGAACCTTGTCTATCTGCATCGCCCTGCCTGATGTGCTCTTTCCCTTTGGGAAGCTTCTGATTAAATATACTTTATTTCTTCTATCGAAAATTGCTCACAACAGATGCAATAAACTCAGGGGAGTCACCCACAAGTACTGTGTGTTATGCACAATGGTGAATAATGGGTAGCTTGCTTTGTCCCATAGAACTTAGCAAACACTTCTTAAAGGGGGTCTCTAATTGAGTTGCTTGTCTGTGGAGAAAGAGGAAGGGAAAATAGGTTGTCTTGACCTACCTCTGCAGAGAAGCTAATAATTTTTGATATGCTGGAACACTTTTAAAGCAGTTTTAAGCATAATCATGTAGAAATGACCATGTATTAGGGTAGTTTCAATGACTAATTCTTTCTGTGAAGCTTGCTGTTTAGGAAATTTTAGTATAAAATTAAGGGAAACTGATCAAAAGGCTAAGCATATTCCTTGCAGGCTCTGGAAGATTGGAACTTCTCAAGCCAATTAAACTTGAAGCAAATTTAAATGAGGGTGGATATCATCAAAGTCCATAGCTCATTTAAACAATGCAAATATGTCTTTAAAAAAAATTATCCTATGTTGTGGATATGAGAGAAGAAATTAAATCTTTGTCATAGCAGTCCTGATTGCCTGGCCTGTGATTACTTCATGCCACATCTGAACCTTTGCTAAGATGTAGCAGCTAATCCAGGAAAACATTTCCAGGCATATGAATGACAAGAAAATAATCAGAAGCAGTCAGCGTGGATTCACAAAGGAGGAAGTCCTGCTTGATCAGCCTGATAGCCTACAGTGAAATGGCTGGCCTGGTACATGAGGGGAGAGTGGGTACTGTCTACCTGGACTTCAGTAAGGCCTTTGGCACTGTCTCCCATAAGATCCTCCTAGACAGTTGTATGGCTTAGGTGAGCAGACTGTGGGCTGGTCTGAAAATTGTTTGAATGGGCAGACCCAAAAACTGATGATTAGTGGCACAACATCTAGTTGGATGCTGGTGACTAGCAGTGTACCCCAGGGGTCAATACTGAGTCCTTCAACAATCTTCATTAATAATCTGGATGATGAGGCAGAGCGCACAAGCAGGAGTTTTTCAGAGAACATAAAACTAGGAGGTGTGGCTGATATCGGAGGGTCATGTTGCCATGCACAGGGATGTCAACAGACTTGAGAAATGGGCTGACAGGAACCTAATGAAATTCAGCAAGGGGAAATGCCAAATCCTGTGCATGGAGCGAAAAAAAAAATATACTAGGTACTGCCCAACTGGAAAGCAGCTTGATAGAATAGGACCTGGGGGTCCTGGGGGACACCAAGCTGAACATAAGACAGCAGTGTGTCTTTGTGGCAAAGAAGGTGAACGATGTCCTGGGATGCATTAGGAGGAGTATTGCTGGCCAGCTGGAAGGTGATCCTGCTCCTTTACTCAGGGCTGATGAGGATATCCCTAGAGTCCAGTTCTGCGCTCCTCGGTACAGCAGAGCCGTGAACGTATTGCAGAGAATCCATTCTTCAGTGGACCCTTCAATGGAAGGGTCATTGAGATGACTCGGGGACTGGAGCACCTCTGCTATGAGGAAAGGCTGAGGGAGCTGGGCCTGTTCACCCTGAAGAGGAGAAGGCTGAGAGGGATCTCAGCAATGTCCATGAGTGTGTGCAGGGAGGCCACAAAGAGGACAGAGCAAACCTCCTCCCCTTGGTGCCCAGTGACAGGACCAGAGGCAGTGGGAACAAACTGAAACACAGGAGGTTCCCTCTGAACTTCAGGATACACTTTTTCATTGTGAGGATGACCAAACACTAGGGCAGGTTGCCCAGAGAGGTGGTGCAGTCTCCATCCTTGGAAATGCTCAAAAGTCATCTGGACACAGTCCTGGGCAACCTGCTGTAGATGACCCTGCTTGATTAGAGGTTTCTTCCAACATGCACCATTCTGTGATTCTTTTATGGCAGAGAAAATGATGGATGAGTGTGAGCTTGTGTGCATGCACGGGCTGAGCACTCTCTCATCACTGTGTGCAGGGGCACTGGAGAGACATAGGCAAAGCATTTTTTACTGGAGATGGGGATGCAAGCTGCTCTCTTTGAAGGGGGTGAAATCTGCATGGTACACCAGGAATTCTCTGGGGGAAAAGTGTGCAATGGGGCACAAAGTGTGCACATAAGTCACAGGGCAGCTGTGTGCTTGAATAACATGAAATCTGCTTTTT
The DNA here is from genome assembly GCA_013397845.1 of Melanocharis versteri. NCBI lineage: Eukaryota > Metazoa > Chordata > Aves > Passeriformes > Melanocharitidae > Melanocharis > Melanocharis versteri. The sequence continues at coordinate 34,128 of VZTG01006518.1, forward strand.
TTAAAGAGGCAGCCTGTCTAATATCTGTCAGATGGTGATGGCTTCCCTCCACCATCTGCTCCAGAAGATCATCAGCCATTACATGGCTGGAGGCACCAGGAGTGGCTTGCTGCAGTCCTCTGGTATCTCCTCACTCTTGGGCATTACCCTTCTTGCTGCCTTTGGGAAATACCTGCTACTTCACCCTCTGCCAGCCCACAAGCTGAGTATCTGAGAGGAGGTGTCTCAACCAATGCCCGCCAGCAGCTGTGGAGCCACAGACAGTCCTTGGGGGACACCTCACCTCAGCCCAGCTAGTTGCTGCTGGTGGCTGCTGTGAAGAGCTTTCAGGGCCTCTCTAAAGACCCACGGGAGAGAGGTGAGCTATGAGATAGGTATCTGTCAGCTCTGCTGTCCCAGGATACCTAGCAATAAGCACAGCTGGGGATCAGACCAAAGCATGTATACACTGTGAAATTTCCTTTTTTTTTATTTGGCTTTTGGGTGCACCAGAGACTGAGGTCAGGGAGTGAGAGAAGTCTGTCCAGGCTTCCTTCCAACACTGTGAACATACTGCTGAAGACTGCCTTCAGAGGAAACACTGTTTGAGCTTGTACCCACGGCTACCCTCCATGAGGGGTTGTGGGGAAGAATATGCAGAAATGGTTGTTAGGAAGATCTTGCTGTTTTCCTCCATGGATAGCGCAATGAATGGGTAGGAAGCTGTAGTAGCGGTAAGGCCTCTCTGATGGAGTGGGGAAAAATCAGATGTTCTGTCGTCCAAAGAAAAATGCATGTGCATCACCATGGCCCTTGCATGCCACCTCTGTCTAAAAATTAAGAACTGACTTGTACAGACATCACTCATAAGAGTGGCTAAGTGTGTACTTGATTAACCTTAGTGCCCTGCTGGCTAATTGGGCAGCTTATGGGGACAGCTGCACAGGTGGTAATATTTCCTTTCTATGAACTCGTTCTCTTTTCCCATGAGCTGCACCCGTAAGTACCCATTATCTAACCAAGTGATTGCAGATGGTGAGATGACAGCAACCATGAGTCAGTCATGGTACTGTACTGTGTGAGGGAGCAGTATTTAAAGGAAGGGTTGTGTGTTCATTGTGCTGGGAGTACAGCTCTGTGAATGCTTTATGTATAGACCAGATCCTGGTGTTTACTATGAGGAGGTGTGCAACCACAAAGGGTGAAGGACTTTGCCAGCATTACACACCTTTCAGCATAGTAGGGTGCTCTTGTGTTTCAAAGGCATTTGATGCAGGGATGTAATAAAGTTTTCACTGCTTGGAGTACTTGCAACATTTAGAGTTGGTAAAACCCTTGTATGCTGATATCAGGGGATATCAAATGGCTCCTTATTGCGAGCGTGGGTGTAAATACACTGCTTTTCACTCCCTTTCTGTAGAATGGACCTGTGTCTCTGAAGAAATGGGGAAGGATGCCATAAAAACAGCTACATATGTTGCAGAGGAGGAGCAGAGCACGTGAAGGTCTCTAGCCATCCCACAGGAGTGAGGGGATGGTGCAAACCAAGCCTTAGCACAGGCTCAGAAGGGCGAGACCTTATCCTCTACCCACCCTCATTTTCCCTGCACTCTACCTGGAGCAGAGGCAGCACAGGCCACTTGGTACAGCTTCATTTGAGCAGGGGTGTTCCTTACCACATCCCAGAGGTACTAGGTGTAGAAGGTCCCAGCGAATATTTACCCAATGTGTTTACTATTGCCGGCCCTTCACAGCCCATCACCAGCCGTTCCCTGCCTGAGGCTCCCTCTCCACACCCAGTGTCAGGCATCAGGTGTCCTATGTCCTCTGTCAAGGGATCTTCAGCCTACAGAGAAGGCCACGTGGCAGGTTCCTTTCTTGCTCTGCAGGTTGCTGTGAAATACTGTCCAAAGCGTGTGCAAAACTGTTTAAGTCACTTCCACCAAAGAATACATTTTTCATTGGCATGTGGTAAGGAAGACATGGTAATAGAAATTTTGTAACTTTTTGCTCCTTCCTGCAAAGTGCAAATGGTTCCTCAGACTCTTGATAGCGTTTTTGGTCGCCAGGGTGTGTGGGCATTGTCACTTTAGCTGGCCTGCTTCCAGAAGCCCTGTTACAGCAGGACAGCTGTCAGAGGTCTAGCCCCAAGACCTGCAGGTGTAGACACGTCTAAAGGAGAAGCCAGTGAGCTTCCCGCTCCCCTGACTGCCCCACCACAAGCAAATGGGCACAACCTGTGTCAGTGTCACCCTGGCACAGGATAAAGACCCTTGGGGCACATCCTTGGGGCTTCCAGTTGATTCCAAATGCCCTCCTCCCAGGACTAATTTTCATTCTCCATCCAGGAAGCAATGTTCAGCTGAAGCAATAGAATATGGGCATCAGAGACTCCTCGCCTAGACAGACAGCTTATCCCAGGCACAGTCGCCTGGCTTGGACACTCCCTCAACCCACCTCTTTATGGAAAGTGAGCACAGGCCGATCCCAAAAGTGAGCACAGCAGACTTCCTCTGCTGCTGTCATGGTCTCTGAAAAGGAGCAACCAGTCATTGGTGTGTTTTGAATTGTACCTTGTGCTTTGACAGGAAGCTGCAATGTGGCAGGATGAGAAATTAATTAGCCTCATGCTGCCACGAGCATTTCCAGTCCCAGCTGACAACAGACTAATTAAGAACCTCCCTGTGGTGTCTATTTTAGATAACCATTTACTTTGATACAATTTAACAAGGGCTTTTCTAATGGTTTATTTCACAGGCAACTCATTAGATTAATTTGTGTGGCAAACAGCAGGAACTTGAATAGACATTTTGAGTTCCCAGCCACCAAAAGTCAAGACAATTTTGTCAAAGAGTGCACTAATTTTATCAAGCCAAACCACATGCTTCCTTCTGATATTTTTTGTCATGTCATTTGTTTTTAGATGCTACCTTAACCTAAGTCCAGAAGTTTCGAAAACTGAAGGTAACCTTGTAAGTGCTGGTTCTTAGGAGCCAGTTAATGCCCCTGTATGCATTTTGCTCATCAGAGTTATTTGAGGTGCTTTCAGACTGAGCACCGAGAGTGCTAAGTGCACCCCATTATCAGTGTTGTCTGTTTCAGCATCTCAGTGAAGTCTGAGGAACCAAACTTCCTGCTAGACCAGCAATCCCTGCATCTATGACTGTGGAAAACGCCGACACATGTGCAGTGCCAAGGCTTTCACAGGATCTCCCACAAAGCCTAAAAGAATCAGAAAAGGGCCCTACATCCCTCGAAGGGCAGGAAGGAGTGTCCTTCCTTTCTACCTTAACTTTCAAATGCTAAGTTTTACCCTACCTAGCAACTGCATAAACACAATTTGTCTTTAGGAGCCCGCAGGAGTGCCAGATGTAGTCTGGACCAGACTAGGGACGTGGGTTGAAAATGAACCCAGAAGCAACCTGGTTTTCTCCACACAATCTGTCCTAATGGGAAAACATGCAGGAGGATTTTACCTTCCCTTACTGTCTCTGCACTGGCTCATGTTTACAAATTACAATTGTGAGGGTGAAATACTTGACTCCAAATCAAGAGTGAGTGGATGACAGCAAAGGTGGCAGGTTGGACCTTGCATAGTGTATGACTGCACAGCTTTGAAAGAAGACTGGGGCTCTGGACAGGGAAAGAGAGCAAAGAATATGAGCTGAAAGGCCTTGCCGGGGGAATAGGGTAGCCACAGCAGCAGCTAAATACTTTGTGTGATTTTCAGCAGGGAACAGTTCTCCACACGACTGAGATCAGGTTTTTCGTTGTCACTAGAATTAATTGGGAAGGTATCTTTGAAATGGAGATTTGAATGTCTAATATATTTTCTTTTTCCCGGGGGGGATACTAACCAGTTCCCTGTTTTCAATCACCATCAAAAACTTAGGCTAAAGCCTCAGAGATTAATTTTGCTTCCAAGCTTAGTTGAAATTGGCTTGTGGATTTGGATGAATAATTTCATTGGGGAAATTGCTTAAACTGGGAATGCCTCCCTATAAGTCACCTGCTCAGAGCCATACAGATCATCATTGTTTGTTGATGAAGAGAACTGTTTTCATGCTTTTCTTTCTAAAATGCTGTCCCAAACTAAAATCCCTAGATTCTTGTCTAGGCTAACATACAGGAAGTGAAAACTAAAAACATTAGTGGGATTATCAGTTTGCATTTCTCAGCACCTAATTGTTTTTAATTCTTTCCTCACTCTCCTCCACTCCCAGAAATTCGGTGTGACCAGAATTTGGAACATTTCCCCTGTTTCATGGCAACAGAGCTATGCTTTAGAGGCTCCACAAAGCCACACATATCATTATTTTTATTCCTTGTTGCAGGCTGGTGGTATGTAAACACTTCCTTTCCAGTCCTGTCTGACCCTTTCTGGATGCAGGCAGCTACCGTGAATATCAAGTGTGACTTCATTTGCTGTAGCTATCTGCCCTCTGCCTCCTAATCCTTCAGGCTGTTGATGATTTTCCCCATGGCTGAATGCTGGGATGCTGGTGACCCACTTCCCGAGACTGAAGGCACTGTGGAACATAGGGTAGCTGCAGTGCCCAGCAGCTCTGTTGAAGCTGAGTGCTGACAGCCAGAAGGCAGCAAGGACTGAGTGCAATTTCCTCTGAAATGCACACTGTGCACTTCCCCCAGCAGATGCTTCTGCCATAGCTGTGTGCTAAAACGTGCTCTTGACTCACAGGGTCAGACTCCTCACAGGTGAATACTGGCTCACTGCTGTCAGCTTGTATTTCTTCCTGCCAAAAGCCTCCAAGGACCCTATTAAGCAGGGGGCTTCTTGAGCTTTTTTTTTAAACTTTTTTTTTTCTTTTTTTTTTTTTCCTGAGGAGTAGCTTAATATGAGCAGCCTGTGTCACATTGATGAAATTTGTACTGCTGTCCTTTTCTGGCTGGTCCTCTGAGCATTTCATGGTGGCTTCCTGCGGTCACTGGCACTGCTCTGCTGACTCTTATGTGGCATGCTACTCCCTTGGCAGAGCTCAGCCTGCCAGAAAAATAATTTTGTCTACCAGGGTGCTCATGTCAACTGCTGGGTGCAACTGGAGGAGCTGCAGTTGTTGTTCCTTTTGAAACTATCACGTGGTCATTTTTTTGTACCCTTTTATTTACTATTAAATATCTATTTCCAAGAATATTGTGTGGTTTCTAAGGATATTGTGTGTAAGAGCCCCCAGTTTGTAAACTCACATGTCCTTTTGCTTTGGTGTATTAACAGATGGGGTACTTGGGCATGTTGCAGTACCTAAGAGTCTGTCTGGCTTCTGAAGCTGACCTGATATCTGCTGATAATTTTCCAAAGCAGAAATTCTTTATGGGACCATGAGACAGAAGGCAAGTTCTTGTGGATGAGCTACATCTGAACATTAAGTGACCACAACCCACCATGCTACTTACGTCCTTGCAGAGGCTTGCTCGGCCCCAGCAGTAACACTGAACAGCATGTTGTACCTGATTGTGCAGTTCTGATTTTCAGACTCTCACCAAATGTGTGTCATTGATTCCTGGGTACTCTCTTGCCCTGGGTCCCAGGCATTGCACTCAGTTTCTTCTATACTCCTAGCTCCCTTCAGGGGCAAGGCTATCCTCAGGGATAACATGGTCTCCTGTAAGAGTATTGGTTTTCCTGTTGTGAATTCCTGTCCTAAATCCCACCCTATTCTGCCAAGGGGAGCTACCAGCTACCGTGTTATTCCATGGCTTTTTGCAGGGTTGCTGTTTTCAGCAAATTAACTTCTAGTGGTGTTTTAGCATTCATTCAGATCCTGCATGCCTGTCAAGATCTTTTCCACATTTCCCATTCAGGTGCTACCTGCAAAACATATAATCAGTCGGAGGGACAATGACTGGATAAAAATATTCCTCAGCAACATTTATTTGACAGATTCATCCCCTGTGATCAAAGGCCCTGTCTTTATCCTGTTAAATCTAATAGAAATTTTACTAATAACCTCAGAAGACCAGGATATTACTCTCCTTGATTAGTGGACAAGACCATTATAACATTATAGCTTCAGGAGAAATCATATCCCTTCCCCTACTCTTTGGGTCGGGGGGGAAAGGCATGTATTATGCTTCCTCTTTGGACGATGCCTGTTCTCATAACTGGTAATTATCTGAGACAGGAGCTGCTGCCCTCTCAGAGGAGTGCGCTGTAGCAATTTCTCTGATCATCATGTATTTTGCCCTGAGTTTGGAAAATGGCTCCTACTAGATGGAGCTGGGCTTTTACCTCCATGGTTGCGGCTGTGCATTTCTAGTCCCTGTAACCATCCGTGCTGCAGAACCCAGCATTGAACTTCCACTACTTTTTATTCTCTCCTAGGAGACTTGGCAGAGGGATGTTGAGATAATTTCTCTGTCTTCCCCTGAAATTTTTATTTCTGGAGTGTGTCTCAAATGTACTTAGAGAAAAGGAATGAAATTCAGCAGTATGACTGTGCTAGCAGAGCAAATGTTTTGCTGGTGGTAGCTATTTCCCCTGTCATGTTAGCACTGAATTTGTTCTGGTATTCCTGAAATGCCTTTAAACACTTCATTTCTTCTTTAGAGTGAGACAAAATGCTCCCTTGTGTGAAAGCTAGCCCTGGGAAGACAGCGCTAAGCCTCTTATGTGAGCAAAGCTGTGCCTGTGTTTAGACTTATTCCATCACCCTCTGTGGCATTTGAGCTGATTCCACTTTTTATGCCTATCACTTTCTCATTTCCTTTGGCTAGGATCCCTCTTTCTTTCTGCTGAAATGTTTGGAGGGCAGGCAATTCCATGGCTGCCTGCGGATGAAACCAGATCAGCTTTCAGCATTGAGTTGTGTAACAGCTGCCCACTGTCACTTCAGAGCCAATTTTGGGACAGTGTCATCAGCTTTGTCAATCCATATGTCCCAGGGAGATTTTTACTGGATAAAAGCTTAAGTGCGTATTAACTGGATCAAATTCTTAAATGTGCATCTGAGACATGAAGTGTCAAATGGGACACCCAACTTTCACTAACCAAATAAAACTGTAATTCATTGATATCCATGAATTCCAGCCATCCATAAGCACACATTATCTAAAAGATTGTCCTCTGCTCACCCGAGTCTGTATATGAATATGTGGGAATGAGCAAGAAAAGCTTTAGTATTCTTTTTGCAAATTTTTGTTGTTGTTAAATAAAGATTTTAATTGTTAGGTTTGTGTTTGTTAAAAGCATGTGAAAAAAAAGCTAGTATGAATAATATCAGAGTTTTAGTTCCACAAAGCAAGTGTATGAAGATCCAGTGGAAGCTTGCAAATATATATCACAGCTTAGCGAGCAGAGATGGAAACCAGTCGCCTCAGATGTGGAACACTGTGTCCTGGAAGATATCCTCTTGCTGCCTGAACAGCAGAGCCTCCTCCAGTGAGGGTGTGCCTAAATCGCCCTTTGCCATTGCATTCATTTCTGAACAAGACGACAAGACCCCAGGGCTGGTAGGTCAGCAGCACACAAGCTGCATCGATCCCAGGTGGCTTCTGGCAGCAGGTTCAGCACCAGCCTGTCCTGCTGGCACTTGCCAGGCAGAGATGGACTCTCAAACAGTGCAGGGAGCTCAGACAGCTTATAGTTTACGTAGGTTTGCATAGACAGCTCCATAACTGAAGTACCATGTGCCCCAGGTGAGCTGTCTGCAGAGACCCCGCTCCTGAAAAGTAAGTCTCAGGACTGAGTTTGGACATACTTCTCTTTGTCTAAACAAAAAACCATGATCAGTTCAGCTTGCTTCACTTGCCTGGTTTGTACTAGTTAAATTACTAGCCTAATAGTAGCTTAACTTCATACATTACCTTAATATTCCTTTAACTAACTCAATTTAAATAAGAAACCAATCACATCTGGTGCAAAATTTGCTGAATGATAGAAAATTTTGGCTGCTCGGTAGTTCACAGTCTGACATTAACTCTAGGTCACTTCTCAATAGGCTTCTGCACATCCCCAACGTGACAGCTGCCTTCAGGGTGGCCAGAGGAATGAAAAAAATTAATGCTTATTTATTTTATTTTAAATAGCTCTCATGTTGTAAATGAACTAATAAGCACACCTCAGCCAGGCATCCAGCATTTATAAGTCAGTGCAAGGAGCTCTGTTGCTCTGATAAAGTCAATTGGTATATATTGATTTGCATTTTTCACTGATCAGACCTGCCTGCATGAGATTAACCCCTTAAATTATCTTATATTGGAAAAGCGTGTTAGACCAATTTCTTTACAGCACTGGATAGCTTTTAATAGGACACATCAAGCCAGCATTCTGGGTCCTTTTGAACAATGGATTTCAATATGGCAGTTCACATTGTAATTTTTTCCGGGAATAACCTTTTTTCTTTTTTTTTCAGGTTGGATAAATTCCAGCTCAAGTAATTACACTTTGCCTTCCGCAATTTCCCCAAAGGTCCAGGTTGATTCAGGCATTCTTAGCATAAAACTGTTACACACTGCTAGTGTACATGGCTAAACAGCTGTTGTACTTCCCCCCATTTACAAATACATCTCAGTGGTGCGTGAGCTGATTCCCTCACACCACTCTGATGTGGTACACCTGAATGATTCCAATGCTCACAGTTCTCGAGGAAAAAGCACACTGCTTGCACACACTTTTATCATGGTCTTCCTAGACCTGCTAATCTTGATCATCCTTCTTTGTCCTGCTGGTTAAATTCACTTTTGGCTCCTGAACTACCATGGATGGGCAATGGTCTCAGAGCAGGGGATGTGCCAGGTGCACTGGCAGCCTGTACTCACATGGCACATGTTGTTTTGAATACCTGAGAGGGCACTCCACTGAGGTAATTAGTTACTTCCTGACTGCTCAACAGGCCTGTGACACCTGTGCTGGCTGATGCCTATCTGTAGTGAAAGAAAAGTTTAAAATCTCAGAGAGCGAGCAGAGATGGAAAGCTCATAGCTGCAGCGGTGCCTGTTCTGCTTTTTCTTTTGAACGTGTTCTCACATCTGTTTTTTGGACCAGGTTTAAATCTGATTACTGCAGCAAGAGCATGTTGCTTTGATGCCCGGTGGTTCCTAGCTCTAATGATCTGGTGTGACTCCTGTGGTTTGTAAAATCAGCTGCAGTGCTCATGTCTGAGCCTTGTTGTCAGACTGGAGCCAGCTGTCACAGCAGTCTCAGAGCTTCTGAACAGAGGGCTTTCCAGGCCTTGTCCAGCTTCAGAAGTCTTGCCCCTGTCATAATCATTGGGGTGGTGAGCATTTTTCAACACCAGGGTTGAAAGCAATGGCTTCTTGCTTCTATAGTTCAGCTCAAAAGCAATGTGGAGCCCGGAGGTAACCCCTGGCTACACCATCTCCTTGGAGGGACCTCTGCACTGCTGGAGCAGCAGCTAACAGCAGCAGGGCTACAGTGAGAGAGAGTCTTATGAAAAGAAAGCTGAATATGACAAGGATCAGAAGTGGGCAGTTTCTCTACCCTGTGCTTTGCTGTTTGACCTTCAGGGATCCTTTTGGACAGGCTGTAGGATTTCCAGTTGTGTCAACTCCCAGCATATGCATCCAGGTCTGCAAGATACAATGGGGTCAGATTTTTTTGTGGAGCTGCTGTGAGATGGGACAATCCACAATTCTGTTTCATCTGCACCTGTGGATGCATTTATCTTTCAGCCCACAAGGGGCTCAGTTCAGCTTGCATTGCTTGAGGGATAGAATTTCAGCTGGCAGCTTCTGGGTCCGGCTAGCATTGGCAGGTGGAGTAGCTGTGGGAAGGAGGTTGTTCAGTGATGGGTGTCCTACGTCAGTCTGTCTCTGATGCCCATCAAGGTTTCACTCAGTGCCAGTTAACAGCTTCCTTCCTGCACGGCTGTCAGGGGTAGCTGTCATCGTACCAGACCCCTCTTCCGATCGTGACATTAGCATACTCCGACCATGACATGAAGCGCTGGGTAAAGGCTGCAACAGGGAGGTGGCATATGCCTGTCTTTCCTGCATGTGCTACCAGAGTCAGCCAGCTCACATTTCGTGTGATTTCAATCTGGAGGTGGACACATTCAGTACACGCTCTTCCTGGGGAAAGGCTGTCACCCCTGAAACATTGCTTCCTCCAAGCCCATTGGCTTCCAAGACGTGGCGTGGAGTGTAGAGAGCAAGTTAAAGCATTAGGAAAACAGGTTTCCTTTCACATGTGTAATTGGGCAAATTGACATTCTCCAGAGTGAGATGGGGAAGAGAACTGGAAGGGTAACAGAGAAAAAAACCCATGGTAAGAGGGACCAATTTGATTTTTATTTATGCTTCAACATGGATTATACATGAGGTGAAAAATTACTCTAGGGGCTGTACACATAATGAATGGGGAGCCCTATCCCGGGGAGGCTTCATCTGACAGCCTAACAGGGCAGAGAAAGCTTCCACAATCAGGCTGCAAGTGACCCCCACATGCTGGGGCAGATGACCACTTGCTGGTGGAGCAGATGCCTGGGAAAAAATGCCGGGGAAATTGGGCTGTGAGATGAGCCTTAACACATAAAAGCACTTAACTGCAACACAACCAGCACCATTTTGCTTTGGGTTTCTTGGAGGGGTCAGGGGCTCTCCCGGAGGGTCAGCTTGGCCCTCCTCGCCTTTTCCTCCCTGCGGTCCTGCTTCCCTGTCCGCACCTGTCCTGCCGTGCTCCGCCGCTTTCCCCAGGCAGCGCATCACCACGACGACCTGCTGCTCCGGCGTTTCCCTGATGGAGCGGACGCTGCCTGCTCCCAGCTCGCAGCCGTCGCCGCCGCCGTGTTCCCCGCATTGCCCGCAGCACCAGCCTGCAGCAGCCAGCCTGCAGCCGTCCTTCTCCAACGCCGGAGACGCTGCTCCCGCCGCTTGGAAACCGCGCCGAGCCGCGCAGGTCACCGCAGCTCACAGCTGCCGAGCTCCATCTGCCGAGTCGACGCTAACCGGGCGCCCGGGGCACAGAGGTAATGATCTGTCCCTGCCTTCTCTTCCAACCTCCATCTCTCTTTTTCCCTCTCTGCTCTGTTTGCTGTCCCCCTTCGGTAGGAGCACTTGCCCTTCTTTATTTATAAACAGTTCTCAGATATAATATTGCTGCATTCGTGCTTTATTTCCTTCTGAGAAATCTCTAAAGGAATTCTCCTCGACTCCCCTTTTACAGTGGGATGGGACACATGGTTGAGATAAAGACAGTTTAATAGGGAAAGTAAAAGTCACACACAAAGCAAAGCAAAACAAGGAATCCATTCATTGCTTCCCATGGCAGGCAGGTGTTCACCCATCTCCAGGAGAGCAGGGCCCCATCATGTGTAAGGATGACTTGGGAAGACAAATGCCATGACTCTGAATTTCATTCCCTTCCTTTTTCTTCCCCCAGGTTTATATGCTAAGCATGGCACCATATGGTAGGGGACTGTGATATCCTTTGGGTCCCTTGGGCTCAGGTGTCCCAGCTGGGTCTCCTCACAATTCCTTGTGCAGCCTCCTTCCCTCAGCGTCCTCACTGGCGGGGTAGGTGAGGGGCAGCAAAGGCCTTGGCTCTGTGTAAGCCCTGCTCAGCAGGAACAAAAACATCCCTGTGTTATCAACCCTGCGTTCATCACAAATTCGAATCACAGCCACAGTGAAGAAAGTGAACGTTACCCAAGCCAATACCAGCACGCAGACCATCTTCTTCTCCTCATTCTTAGATGCCTGCATAAATGATGACAAAATTTTGCAAATAACCTGAAGCCTTTTTAGAGAGGTGCCTCACCTGATTGGAAGTGCTGTCCGACTCTGGTGCCTCTGTATGGGTATGCCTCTGGTCCAAGGCTGGCTGCAAAGCTGTGCCTGCTGGCCTCTCCCCCACACAGCACCCATCCCAGCACAGGCAGCAGCTGGGATCTTCCTCAGCCAAGGAGAAGAGCCATAAGGAGCTGGCGCTGCATTAGCCAGGGTCTGGCGTCAGGAAAAAAAGGTGGCTGGTGCCCAGAGGAATATCAGAGGGATTAATTTTGGATTATGGGCTGCTCAGCCAGAGCTTAATTTGCTCTTTACCTTGTGCCAGATAGGGAATCCCTGTGGAGAGCTGACAGCGGAACCAGTGTTTCCACCTGGGCCTAGGGTGTGGGCATATTAAATTGCCGTTTTCAGGATGACCTCCTGCCTCTGTGCAATAGTCATGGAGACCAGTGGAGATGCACCTACCCTCCTTCTCTTGCTCAGCTTTCCCACTCTCTTGTCTCAGTTTTCTTCATCATCTGTCCCCTTTACCTTCCTCCTTTGTGCCTGCATGACACTGATCCGTATGGCTTTAACAGAATATCATTAACCTGCAGCACTACAGAATGCTGGTGCTTTCTTAAAATAACTGCCACTTTCTATTTTTACGATCACTGAAATACAGGCACCTCAGACCAAGCTGAGGGCTTGACCTGCTGCTGTGTACTGATCTTGGCTGCTGTATCCCTGCACAAGTTTTATTCTGCTGGTGCTTCAGAGATGGCTTGGACTCCAGGTTGTGTGTCTTCAGACTGTGGGCCCATTACGAATTTGTACAGTATCATATCTAAAAGGGTAGAAGTAAACTTGCTTTTTCAGTTTTCAGATATGAATATGTAAATGAGGATGCTTTGAAACTTGAAGAAGAGAATGGAGGTTTGCTCCGTTTCTGTATTTCAGATTCCCTTCTTGCCCCACCCTCATCTATTTTTTCTCCTGCTTTCACAAGTGCTGCAAGAAATGAGCTAACTTGCCTTTACAACACAATGAATATGATGTGGCACAGCACGAATGTGTTTGTGCTCTCTTCCCACCACACTGTAACTTCAACTTGTTCACATGGCTTTTTAAGAAAGAGTATGATAAAGTTTGTCTCATATGAAAAATAAGGACTCTCCATTTTTGTCTCACTCAATCTAAGTTGCATTTTCCTTATTTAGGGGCTGGATAAGTAAATATTTGCTGCATTTATTTCATGTGATTGCTTTCTGCTCAATTATTATGTTATCTCTTTATGAAGTACTATACCATGTAAATTTGGATGGAGGGGGTGTAAGTTTTTACATTGCAGGCTGATTAAAAACCTTCTCAGCATTTAGCAGCCATCTTACTGGCAGACAGTTTAATCACATGTCCATGGTAAAGGAAAGCACATGTGGTTATATTTGTAAACTGCCTTTTTGTGAATGTCAAGATAAATTATTTAACCTCAGAATTAAAAAAAAAAAGTCTTAAAACTGTGGAATCCAACTGGACACCTAGCTTTCCAAACTCCAAGAATGCTAAAGTTAAATAAATTAAATAAAAAATCAAACCTTTAAACCTCCTCAAATCACCAAGTTTCATCTTAAAAGGCTTCTAAAATATCTAAAGCTCAAAGCATGTAGATTGTACCTTTGTGACTGAAAACCTTTGGGGGTTTTGCAGCAGTTTTTAAATTCCAAACTCTGAAGCAGAGGAACATAAGGCATAGTACCCGATTTGGACATTTTATATATTCTCTGGTGAGAGTTGCTTATATAACTTAAACGTGCAGTTCATGCCTTGCAGCATCAGCCTGACTCCGAGAACTTGCCACGGTTACAGAACATGCTGGCTCCCAAAACCAGGCTGTTCCATATTGGCTGTTTAGATGTCTAAAGTACATTTAATTAAAAAAAAAAAGAAAATTAATTAAATGGGCAATTGGCTGCTTACCTAGGAATACTCTCTGCTTACAGAGAGCTGCAGTTTGAGTGGGACCTCATAATTTATTGCAATTTATTTCTTTCATGACCTGACCATTTATAGGCAAGTACAAAAAGGGCTTATGTTTTTATTTTCTTTCTTCAGCTACAACATAATGATGTGGCATACAACAAAAACAGCATTTCCACTGCATACAAGGAGCAGAGGAGGAAGCCCCAGAAGCCTTTCTGTGCCCAGGGCACAGCTGTCATGGAAGCAAGACAGGATGTGAAGTACCTTTGTTATTCTCTCTCTTATGGTCTCTACTTGACCTGGCTCATCCTCTTTATAAGAAGCTGCTATTACAGTAGGATGTCGCTTCGGTCCCTATTCACGTATGTTGGTTGGTTTTTTCCGAGATGTAATGACAGATAATTTTGGGGTAACTGGCTATAGCTTCCAGTAAAACCACTGTGCCCTTTGTATTTCTGTATAAATTTCCAGGTAAATTTTTCAGTGCAGGATCCTGCTATTGTCTTGCTCCAGTTCCTGAAGTCCTGGGTTGGAATGCTTTTTCTGACTTCATCCCACCAGGGAAAGCATGGGTTGTCTTAGTAGTGCTCACACCTGCCATGCATCTCTTTTTCCAAGGCTCCTTGTTTCTACACTCAGTGCTGTGTGCTCTGAATAAATTGCAATGAAGGAGCAGAAGCTGCCCAGGATTACAAAGCAATGCCTTTGTAAGTTCTGAAATGCCTACCAAAGGCTATTACAGGGATCCTTGTTAAGTGCTGTCGTGCTAGCACCCTTCTACGAGGAGGATGGGGTCACTGCTGCAATTATTGCTCTTCCTTTGAGGCATTAGATTTAGTCATTGTGTGGACAGGTTGGAAGCTAAGACATTGTGACCTAAGAGGACAACATGCATGAAATCCTTGGAAGATTAAATGTTCTGTGTTTGTGGTTTTACCTATTAGTGAGTGTGGAAGGTTTTCAATGCTGTCCTTGCTTATCCATGAAAGCATGTGGTATAATTTCTTCCCTTTATCAGGATTGTTGTTTTTGCTTTTTCCTGCTCATCTCCCTGCTTTTTACATGGCTGCTGCTCCCAATTCAGCTTGTATCTGCTTTATACAACCCCTGCTGTCCTAAAGTTCAAAACTGCCTTCGGTCTTGAGCAGAGCCAAAGGCAAAGCACATCCTGGCCGCAAAGCAATATTGCCGCATGGATCATCTTTGAAATAACAACCTTGCTTTCTCACTTTGCTTAACAGCTTCTGTTTCAGGCCCTTTTGACCCAGTTTTCACATAGCTTGAGAACTCATTGCCTGCTTTACTTGGTGTCTGCAATATGGCTCACTCTGTTCAGTGATTTCCACTTGACCTTTCCAGTTTAACTTGCTTCTTTGCCATCAGCCAACCAAAGGGCAGGCACTGAATATGCTTTAGGTGTCAAGTTGCTAATGTGAGCACTGTTTGGCCAGTAGATGTGCGTCCCTGCAGGAGCTTGAGGAATGACGAGAGGATGTACAGCTTGCTGGTAGAAGGCAGTGCATTTCAGAGCTGGAAGGCTTTGCATAGGAGAGCCTGTGCCAGGGAATATTAAATACTATTCCATGTCCAGAAATAAAAGTCTGCAGATCATGCTGAATTTCTTTGTCTCTTCCCTTCCAATTGTTACCCAAAGAATTCCTCAAGAGCAGCATGCAATTTTGCAAATACTCAGTCCCTTTGGTAAGTGACTGGATGGTGCACATATTTTGCCTTTTTGATTATGATGCAGGTTTAGACTGTATATGCCCTTTCATGTCCAGGAGACTGAGTCTGTGTTTTTGCATAGACAATAATAATTAAATTTCTTTTAAAACAAATTTTATTTTATTTTTCCCCTTAGACCATGATTATTTTGAAAAGTAAAACAGCTCACTAGATTGTGACAACTGGGTGGCTTAAAGGAGCAGTTGTGGAAGCTAAACCTTTGCTTTCCAAGTTTCTGACTCAATTCCAATTCGCATATTAGTGAGCAATGCTGCCATCTGACAGCTGCCTGCAGCTCACATCAAGATGAGATGCTTGCTTAAGACTTGTCCTTGAGACTGACAGGGAACTAAAGGAAACAAACAAAAAAAACCCCAGAAAGATCCTCTAATCTCTACTGCAAGTTGGGACCCTGTGGGCACCCTTTGGCTAAGAGCCAAGAACAGAGATGGGAGATGCACATGCAGCATCTGCTTGGAAAAACTCCTTATCTCAGTGAGTAAACTCTGCCCATCCTTCACGGGTCAGGATGTGACTCATGCTCCAAGGTGCTTTGCAGCAAGGATGACCTGACTAGCCAAATGGTAATCTTAAAATGTGGGAGGTACTAGGTACTTTCTGTTAGCTGAGAGATGGCAGAAGACAGCAATATTTCACCAAAAGCCAGAACCAGTAAGCTGCCGACAGATGCGTCTCCCGACTCCAAATGCCCCATCTGCCTGGATAGATTTGACAATGTTGCATACCTGGATCGCTGCTTGCATAGGTTCTGCTTCCGCTGTGTCCAAGAATGGTCAAAAAACAAAGCAGAATGCCCCCTGTGCAAACAGCCCTTTTTTTCCATTTTCCATACGATTCGTGCTGAAGATGACTTTAAGGAGTACATACTGAGCCCTTTAGAAACCAGCTCTTTTGCCAGCCCTGATGGCCGGAGGTTTCGTTACCGTACTACCTTAACAAGGGAGCGCCGCACGCGCAGTTCCCCTTCCCGGAGGATGCTGTCCCCTCCAGATAACGGGATGCTGTTTGAAGGGCTGTCAAGTGAACCAGCGCGACACAGACACAGAGAGATTCAGCAGATGATCAGGAGGCTGGCCTCAAGGAGGAAGGCTAGTGCAGAGGGCAGGTCTCTGCGACAGATTCAGGAGGAGGACATGATCAACTTCCGCAGGGCTCTGTACCGCACTGGCGTGCGCATCCGCAGCATTCAGGACGGTGGCCGATACCGGGAGATTTCGGCAGAGTTCTTCCGCCGCAACCCCGCTTGCCTTCACCGGTTGGTTCCTTGGCTGAAGCGAGAACTTACGGTCCTGTTTGGTGCCCACGGATCTTTGATCAATATTGTACAGCACATAATCATGAGTAATGTAACTAGATACGATCTGGAAAGTCAGGCCTTTGCTGATGATTTAAAGCCATTTTTGCTGAATCGCACGGAACACTTCCTGCACGAATTCATCAGTTTTGCTCGTTGTCCTTTTAACTTAGAAGCGTATGACCAACATGCCAATTATGACTGTCCTGCGCCATCATATGAGGAAGGNATAGATACAGTGCCATTAAAAGACCATGTGAGCTTGTCTTTAGACCTTAACTTTAGAGTTTGCCTGTCATCAGAATATTGCCAATTTAATACCTTGATTTCAAGTTACTAAAAAGCTGCATATGCCTGCTAGGAGATAATAAGATTGGAATGACTGGACTAGGCAACACAGGAAAAATATCCAGAAATGCCTGAATTCCAGGAAACTGAAACTCCTCTGTGAAAATGTCTTTTCAATCAATTGTAATTACAGCTGTCCACTGATAACCTCAGGGCCAGGATGAGACATTTGATTAATGTCATCAGGTGTGCTGGACTTCACAGCCAAACTGATTTAATGAGTTGCCTCGAAAGGTGTTATAACGGATGTGAGTTAATCTCCTTGCTGCGTGACTGGATCTCATTGTTCGAAATCAAGTTGCCTAGTCTGGCAGATGGTGCAGCCTGGAACATCAGCTCAGTAAGCAAGGCTAAGCCATTGGAAATCATTTTTTCTAAAGGCAGAGGTGTGGTTCTACCTGCTGCTTAAGTACTATTTTATTAATTCTTTAATTCATAGGGACGTTAGTGGATGCTGCCCAGTGTTCAGGACAAACAAAATTAAAGTTTGTTACAGCCCTGATCTTTTCTGGGTGAAAAAAAAGAGCAGAAAACCCTACCTCACATGAAGTTTGCCTATTTCCTCTCTCCTGTGTCCTCACATGTTTTATTTAGATACATAATTCACATGCCAGCTTTCCCTTATGAATGGTTAGTGGGAAATGCAGTTCACCCCCAGAAAAGCATTCCTGACATTTCTTTCTTATGTTAGCTCTGTCCTGACACAGGAAAAGCCAACATGGCATTTCTTGTGTGCACTGGAGGATTTGAGAGTGGAGGAATCCAGGGTCAGTGTTGGGAAAGGGAGGTATGAGATGAGACTTAAAAGCTAACAATATGCTTTTCTGTTCAACTTGCAGTCCTACTGTAGCATCAGAAGACCCTGATGAAAGGGGAAAAAAAAGCAAGGGTGTTGATTTTCACACTGTCAGTTGAGACTCTGTCCAGGAAATGGAACACATTTTATAATATACGCTTCTGTAGGTAGCTGAAGTGTGTTGGATTATGTTGGGCTTTGTTAGTGGTAAAAAATACCTTCTTGATTCTTTCTTACCTTGTTCTTACTATAAGTAATTTGGAGCTTTTTCACTGAAGCTCACCTGATAATTTTGAAGCATTTAGAAAGCTTTGTTGCAAGTTGCTATTTTCAAGGTCAGTAGGAGGATATAAAGTATTTGACTGATGCATAACTCCTAGAGATAACTTCCTGGTTATACTTCGTATGCCACATGGTTTTCTGAAAATCAAAAGGCATTACACATGAACAGTAAAAATGTCTCTTCTGTCTCTCCATGCACAGGTTAATTCCATGTTGTTTGCTTCCTCTTCATTCTGTTAAACAAAAGCTATGGTTTAAGGTTAATTAGATTTGTTTTGCACACTTTGGAAGCCATGGAAAGATGAAGAGCATCAAACAGATGAGATGCTCAGAAGAACCTCACTGGATCTGAGGATGCACCATCTCTGTGGCACATCTCTGCCATATGCCCCTTATGAAAAATACATTAATTCAGGTAACTGAAGCTTTTGCTTCAGAAGACAAAACCTCCACACTGAGTCTATGCAAGGAGAAGTCCGTGATCTTTGCCTATCACAAACAGCTGTTGCATGTGCAAGGCTGGGCACTTTCAGAGAGAAAAAGTAGATAATGTCCAAAATTCAGGCAGTGGTTACATTTATTTTCTCACCTTAAACTGCTTAAGCTGAAGTCACTGATGTATTTTGGAATTAGTGTTGCTCTGGTGTAGCAAAACCCCTTACAGCTCTTAACCGTAGATATTTGTACTGTCATGCAGGAAATGAGTGCACTGGTGATTTATGCCTGATTCACATTTTTAAGGCACTCACAAGAAATTTGAGAACAAAGCCCTGAATGATAAATCACTGGGCCACACTCAGCTGGCCCATGGATGAAAACCAAGACACTGGTCTTTCAGCAAAAACTAGATGGCCTAGGATGAAAACCTAGTTGGCCAATTTAAGCTAGATATCTAGTTCTTGTATGGCTGTTATGACACAATGTCTGTCTGGGTTCTCATACGTTGGCCTAATCAGTTTCATACTAGAGTAATTCAACTTATCCATGCAGGCATGAGAGGAGAATGAAGTCCTTAAAATAACTACAGATTTGTAAATATGGAATACAAAACAGGTGTTATCTCCTGGCTTTTAATTGTGTGTTAGTTCTTTATGCTGCTTGAAAGCCTCATTCAAGGCTTTTAATAGCATTAAAGTACAATTTTTACACTGTAGAGTAAGAGTCTGTTGCCTCTGGTTTTTTTAACTTGTGCTTCAAAACTTTTACTTAACTATTTTCAAAGGAACATTGTGTGAACTTAGCAAAAACCTGACTTCAATTTGAGTTTTTGATTCTCAACTTGTTGCAAATTGTGCTTAAACTTATTATAAATGTAGCAAAGGAAGAAACAGGTTTTTTCTACTTTTTTTTTTCGAAGGCATGACTTTGCGTCTGCTGAGATGATTGTGTCAGGAAAGAGAGTCAAACTTTAGTTTGGTGGATATGGCCTCATTTTCCAAAGGGCAAGTGGTTTCAGGAGTCTCTGCTTTGCATTTTGTCCCCTGGGAGGGATGGGGGTGTGTGCCTGATTTAATTTTGACAGTTCTCTACGTTCACATGCATACCATCAATCTTTTTTTTCTTCATTTGGGCTTTTCACACAACATAGCAGGGAAAGAAGCATTTATTTTAGTGAAAAATATGACTGTGAAAACGTAAATTATCAGCAGGCTGCAGACACAGCTTCCTGTGTTCTGAAACTAATAGTAACTCAATTCTATGTGGCAATTTGTCCATTTAATTCAGCACAGAAGTTTTATACAGATTTCTAAACCATCACTTACAGTTTCATTATCTGACTTAAATAGCAAAAAACAACACAGGTCAGTTATGCTTGACCCTGAGGAAGCAATAAAAGAACATATGCTTATTAATAAGAATCCTACTAAGCTATTTTTACAATTGCTTCCAAAACTAGAAGTATGTACTCATAAAATGAGCTCTTTTCCCAGAAGCAGTTTAGGACTGTGGCTGAAAAAGATAAATTGGCCAACAACAGGCTGAAGCATGAGCGAAGTAGTTTTGAGATGTAGTTATGTTTCTTTCTTCCTCATGGGTAAAGGCCTCCTAATTAAGAAAAATTGATAGTGGTATTGACTTACTCATAGACTATTTGTGGGTGAATCTTGCACAGAAAACACAGCCAGTTTATTCTAGTCTACCGATATCTGTCTTAAGAAATTGTGGTTTTCTGAGCTTTTACTATTTCAAGAAATTGCAAATTATCTTTACTATCCATTCAAATGTAAAGTTAGTGATTTAAGATACAAGCATTTTATAAAGCATATTAAATTACATATTTGTACACAGACTTTGTCCTAATACATATTAATTTATTCCATTATATCCGGAGTAGTAATGAAAGTTGTTTCTGAATTTGTAGGTCTATCCTACTATTTATTGTAAAACATTTCTTTTTATCCAAAACCAAAATTCCCTATGCAAATTTGGTTTGTTGTTGTTTGGTTTTNCCAAAATTAATGGACCATTCAGAAAGAAACAATCTGTCAGGAAAAATACAAATCAATCATCTATGAGTGGCTGATGTCCGCATGTGGTCACTTGTACTGGACAGAGTAAGGGGGATGGAAAAATACCCCGCTCTGCTGACTTGCTTCATGTTGAGGAGGGCAGTCTGCCATTGCCTGCCCAGTGGAACTGTCTCCCTTCCCATCCTACTCCTCAGACCAGAGTTGTTTACTGTCCATTTTGCTCAGATTTTTAAGTATCAGACTCATTGTCCTTTCATTTGGGACAGTGCATTGTGACACCACAGGTTTTATTTTCTGTTAATCTTTACAGTCCTCCACTGTCATCCATTTGCAGCCCACACTTCCCATCACAGCTGTGGCTCTGTTTCAGTACAGTTTCAGAAGTCTTTAATAAAAATTATATGTTAGCTGTGTTTTTAAAGGCTCTTTAAAGCCCTGTCTGGCTTGGGAGATGCTGTGTCATCACAGGGGGACTGTGGTCAGTCACTAGCTCTCACCTTGCCTGTGAGAACATACAGCTTGCTTACCAGCTCATCTCCTCAGCTTCTGCTCAGGGAAACAGGCATGACTGTGTTTCCCTCCACTTGTTCTTTTTGCAGCAGTTCTGCATAAGACTGTAAACTCCATGGGGTGTATGCTATCATTCACACCCCCACGAAAATTTGGCTATCTCAGTGTTACATCTACACATGGCTCTAACAACAGCTCTGACAGACCTCCTTGAAGCCTAGGATCCAGCCTAATGAACTGCAGTTATTTGTGAGGAGGGGTTTATTGCTGACACCTTTGTCACTAGGCTAAAGCCCTCTATTCTTTACTGAGGCAAAACCCTTCTGGTTGCAGTAAATAAGATCTGTAGGCTGTGGCCTGATGTTGCATTGTCTTAAGCCAGGCATATTAGCTTAATTGACTACCTTTTGAATTGGCGATTTTGAATAGTAACTCCTAACAGGTGCCATCTCTCAGCCCAGGAATGGAAACAAGGACTGAAATGTTAACATTGCTTAGTTAACAATGGCAGGGGTTGTTGATTTGAAGTCATGGGCTTTCTCCTTGTAACAGGTGATGAGATGATAATGAGCAAATACATTCAGCTGCCAGTTTCATGTAAAATGTAGTCCAAAAGCCTTTGGAATGCAAAGAATATAAAAATCCAGTTGGAAACAGGTTAGCTCCATGGAGAGATCAGCTGAACTCTGCATGCTGTCAAGAGCTTAGCATCCACTTTTGTGTGTCATACTGTGTATTAGAATATGAGCCCTTCTTGGAGACATACAGTACTTGGGTAAATATCGTCCCTGTAGTCTGATCCTGCAAACAGGGCATGGTAATGCCCTGTCCTGCTGTAAAAGGCGGAGTCGGAGAGGATTCTTTTTGATACATTTCTCGGATGAAAATAAAGGTCAAATACAGCAATATTATATATAAGAACTCTTTATTGATAAAGAAGGGTACGTGTTCCTACCGAGGGGGGAGAGCAAAGAGAGCAGAAAAAAGAGAGGGATAAAGAGAGAGAGAGAGAGAGAGAAACAGAAGGCAGGGACAGATCATTACCTCTGTGCCCCGGGCGCCCGGTTAGCGTCGACTCGGCAGATGGAGCTCGGCAGCTGTGAGCTGCGGTGACCTGCGCGGCTCGGCGCGGTTTCCAAGCGGCGGGAGCAGCGTCTCCGGCGTTGGAGAAGGACGGCTGCAGGCTGGCTGCTGCAGGCTGGTGCTGCGGGCAATGCGGGGAACACGGCGGCGGCGACGGCTGCGAGCTGGGAGCAGGCAGCGTCCGCTCCATCAGGGAAACGCCGGAGCAGCAGGTCGTCGTGGTGATGCGCTGCCTGGGGAAAGCGGCGGAGCACGGCAGGACAGGTGCGGACAGGGAAGCAGGACCGCAGGGAGGAAAAGGCGAGGAGGGCCAAGCTGACCCTCCGGGAGAGCCCCTGACCCCTCCAAGAAACCCAAAGCAAAATGGTGCTGGTTGTGTTGCAGTTAAGTGCTTTTATGTGTTAAGGCTCCTCTCACAGCCTGATTTCCCAGGCATTTTTTCCCGGGCACCTGCCCCACCAGCAAGTGGAGTTCACTTGCAGTCCGGTCGTGGAAGCTTTGTCTACCCTGATCAGCTGTCAGGTGAAGCCTCCCCGGGATGGGGCTCCCAACACGTGTACTGTCCCTATAGGAGTCCTTCACCTCATGTATAACACATGTTGAGGCATAAATAAAAAATTCGATGGGTCCCTCTCATTCAGGTATGTGAATTTATGATTTAGAAGGTACCACATAGTGATACATTATGGGAATTAACAGCAGGTCTGACAGCTTGTCTGATTCCGACATTGAGCTTAACAGAGTTCGTTTTTACCCGTGAGAAACTTAGTAGAAGGAATCCAAAAAGAGGGAGAGAAAACAGCAACAAGCTGCACCTGATGTTTTTCTAAATTCTTGAACACTTATGTTATACATGACCAATGGTGGTATGTTGTGGATTAAGTAATAGCCAATAGATGTACTGTAGTAGTTAAAGACCCAATGAACACGTAGCCTAATTGATAAACATACAAAAGTGTATAAATTACACTGGCTCTTAGAATAATTTTTTTTTTTCTACCCAAACTGTGAGTGAGTCCTTCATGTCGCGTCTGCCTCAACAGCGACAATACATAAATACTGATTAGCAACCCTGCAAGGATTTTAGTTTGGTGCTCGTTTGTAGCTAAAACTGAATTAACTGGCTTTACGTCCTGAACATGGAAGTTCAGCTGATGCTTTTGTATGTGAATAGTCACCTTGAAATCACTGAGAACAATTATAACAGTTGTAGGAAGCTTCATATCTGCCACGGATCTGAAGCCTACTGCAGATGTTTACACAGAGCATGATTTTTAAAATTGCATGGTTTTATTTACTTTGATAGGATTATTTGCCCCAAGTCAGGTGAGTAATTTGTTTGGATTTTGGATTTAATCTTCTAAAGAAAGGAAAAAGGGAAGGATTGAAAAGGAGAGTGTGCTATGAATTTCTCCTTCTTGCAACAGGCACTTCTACCTGCTGCAAAACGTATTGTCTACCCACAGTTACATCTGAAAAATGACAATAGAGAACACAGAGTGTGTTTTCATGTGTTTGAGAGCCTTTGTAGCAATGTGGAGTGACAGCAGGATGACTGCAGCTGATGAAAAAAGATAAGATTATCAAGCTGCATAACCAGCAAATTATTTCACTTGTTCGGGTTTATGGTTTTTTTCCTTTTGTGCTCTAATGCTGGCAATGAGATTTTGGTTCACAATAAAAACCAATATATAGTCTTAATTACAGTTAATCATTTTAGTAATTGTGATTACTTTGCTACTTGAATCAGCACAAGGATAGAGTCAAAATATCATTTATATCATTTGCAGTGGAGAACTATGAAAACCACTCTACCAAAAAATAGTTTTTTGAGTAAAAATATGATGTCTTATTGACTGTAAGCAGTAACATGAAGTGTGAACAAAGTAAATGCTGTCTTTATCTGCTGGCCATATTGTGCTCTTAGCTGCTGCAATTATTTCAAAATGAGTGGAAGAAAATGCCTTCTCCTTTTCCTTAGAGTGACTGTTGTTCTTCTGTTCTTAAGTGTGATTTGTGCCACAGAGGAAGGAACTAAAGGAACTTACTGTCTATGTTTTTTCATCTCACCAAGTCGAGAAATCACGTTTAGAGCAATCCTGAATAGCCACACAGCTGTACCCAGTTAAAAGATTATTATGACATTATTATTATTATTAGAAATCGCTGCAGCAACAACTTGCCAAATGAACCATTAAAAGCAAGCTAGACTCACTGAACCACAGTAAAATTGATTAACAGCTGCTTGGGGCAACATACGGTCTTTGAAGGTCTTTATCTTTTTAACCATTTGTCTCCTCCAGTGTTCGTGGCAGAGCCCTCCACTTCTCTTTCATTTGTAAAGAGCCATTTCAAAAACTGTAATGTCCTCTTAGTGACAAGCTCATTTAGTGGTGTGTCACTCTTCAATTGGACCATCTACTGACCTGCAGAAATTTGAATTAAAGGGAGAAAACATCTTTTACTATTAAGGAAAATGGTGTGTTCTTTCTGCTTTGGGAACTTCACTTGAGCTTTTTTGGCTGTTGCTTTGCCCTGTGCCCTGAGCACCCACTTTGTGGTTGCTGTTTTTGTGGTTGCTGTTTCCGAGGCTGGAGTTTCAGAGATGCTAAACCATTTTTTCTTCAGATGACAAAAAAAAACAAGTGGAAACCCGATTCCTGTAAGCGGAGTTTCCACAGTTAGAGCCCACTGTGCAAAACCTGAGCAGCAGCTTTCCTGTGCCTTAGAGCATGTGCCAACACTGCCGTCTAGCTTGCACAAAGGCTTTGTGCACTTCTGCGTCTTGGCTGCTTGCGCTCATGTGTTAACACAGCTTTGTCGAGCCTCTGCCGGTGAGCCAAGGTCCTGCAGTACTGACTTCTGTTTGGAAACACAGAATCGTTTGAAGTGGTCACGGCATGAGATGAGGGATGGAAGACGGCAGCAGCAAACAGCAGAGGAGATCTGAAGTGGCAGTGCATCAAGAAAACTCACCGTTTGTGTTTGCAGATAGGGAAATGAAACCCATCTGTTCAAACTCTTACATGGTATCTGGCAGCACAACAAGGCAGAAAAACCAATTCCAGGTCTGTTCAGCGTTTCTAACGACAAAGCATTTGCAATGTCATTGTACAGGGTCTCCTGACATATCACCCCCTGATACGTCCTTTGGGCTCAGTGTTGAATCCTGCTTTCCTGTGTGTCTCTCTCTCCCTTACCCTTCTCTCTGTCTCATACCACGAATACATGTTTTTTTACTCTTTCACCACAGAAGTTAAAGATTTTGCTTCTTGGTCTGTGGTGACCTGGGAGCTACTTGTAGTCTGAAGTACTATGTTTAGGTTTTATATGCATTTTATGTCTGGTCATCTTGGGATTTTAAAAGATTGTATGGTTTCCTTTACCATGAACTCGCATTTGTTTACCAAAATCTGTATTTTTACAGCCATTAGGTTACAGGTGGTATGGCATAAATAATAGAGAGGATAATGAAAGCATATAATTATTTTTAAGGAGGCAGAAGGCTCTATTAGGGCTCTAGTTTGAAATTGCACAATTCCTCCATTTTCAAACAGAATGTAATGCAGGAATGAAGCAATTATGTTCGAGCTTTCTTGGTGGTGTAACTTGTGAGAAATGGATTATCATCATATATTAGAGTGATTTAAAGCTGTCTTTAGCCCAGAGTGGCCTGACTAAGGATTTTGTTTCTTGTTTTCGCTTGTTTTCAATAACCTTCATTAAATAATTCAGCTATAACATTAATCATAGAATCATTAGGGCTGGAAAAGACCTTCGAGATCATCAAGTGCAACCTTTGATCAGTCACCACCCTGGCATTTAGACCATAACTCTAATTGCCACATCTGGTAATTTCTTGAACACTTCCAGGGATGGTGACTCCACCACTTCCCTGGGCAGCTTGTTCCCATGCCTGACCATCCTTTCAGTGAAGAAATTCATCCTGATGCCCATCGTGGACCTCCCCTGACACAACCTGAGGCTATGTCCTCTCCCCCTGTCAGTAGCTGCCTGGGAAAACAGGCAGACCCCCACTTTCAGATATTTATAAAGAGTGATAGGGTCACCCCTGAGCCTCCTTTACTGCAGGCTAAAAATCCCAACTCCCTCAGCGTTTCCTATAGAACTTACTCTATACACCTATACAACTATAGCTCTGTTGCCGTTCTCTGGACACACTCCAGCACCTCAGTGTGTTTCTTGCAGTGAGGGGCCCAGAACTAGACACAGGACTTGAGGTGTGGACTCACCAAGTACATGGTCACTGTCCTGGTCCTGCTGGCCACACTGTTGCTGGTACAGGCCAGGATGCCATTGGCTTTGTTGGCCACCTTGGACACATGGCTGGCTCATGTTCAGGCACTGTCAGCCAACACTGCCAGGTCCTTTACCTCTGGGCTGATTTCCAGCCACTCCTTCCCCAGCCTGCAGCTCTGCACGAGGTTGTTGTGACCCAGGTGCAGGACCTGGCACTTGGCCTTGTTTAACCTCCCACAACTGGCCTTGGCCCGTGGATCCAGGCTGTCCAGATCCCTCTGCAGAGCCTTCCTGCCCTCCAGCAGATCAGCTTGGTGTCATCTGCAAAGTGACTTGATTTCCTCACCCAGATTATCAGTAAAGATGTTAAACAGGACTGGGCCCAACACTGATCCCTGGGGGACACCACTGGGGAGCAGCTGTCACCTGGATGCCACCTGGACTCTCTGGGCCCAGCCATCCAGCCAGTTCTTAACCCAGCAAAGATGTGCCTGTCCAAGCCGTGGGTTGCCAGCTTTTCCAGGAGTATGTTAAGGGAGATGGTGTCGAAGGCTTTCCTGAAGTCCAGGTAGNGCAGGCTAAAAATCCCAACTCCCTCAGCGTTTCCTATAGAACTTACTCTATACACCTATACAACTATAGCTCTGTTGCCATTCTCTGGACACACTCCAGCACCTCAGTGTGTTTCTTGCAGTGAGGGGCCCAGAACTAGACACAGGACTTGAGGTGTGGACTCACCAAGTACATGGTCACTGTCCTGGTCCTGCTGGCCACACTGTTGCTGGTACAGGCCAGGATGCCATTGGCTTTGTTGGCCACCTTGGACACATGGCTGGCTCATGTTCAGGCACTGTCAGCCAGCACTGCCAGGTCCTTTACCTCTGGGCTCATTTCCAGCCACTCCTTCCCCAGCCTGCAGCTCTGCACGAGGTTGTTGTGACCCAGGTGCAGGACCTGGCACTTGGCCTTGTTTAACCTCCCACAAGTGGCCTTGGCCCGTGGATCCAGGCTGTCCAGATCCCTCTGCAGAGCCTTCCTGCCCTCCAGCAGATCAGCTTGGTGTCATCTGCAAAGTGACTTGATTTCCTCACCCAGATTATCAGTAAAGATGTTAAACAGGACTGGGCCCAACACTGATCGCTGGGGGACACCACTGGGGAGCAGCTGTCACCTGGATGCCACCTGGACTCTCTGGGCCCAGCCATCCAGCCAGTTCTTAACCCAGCAAAGATGTGCCTGTCCAAGCCGTGGGTTGCCAGCTTTTCCAGGAGTATGTTAAGGGAGATGGTGTCGAAGGCTTTCCTGAAGTCCAGGTAGACAACATCCACAGCATTTCCCTCATGCTCTAGGTGGGTCACCTTGTCATAGGAGGAGATTAGGCTGATCAAGCAAGACTTGCCTTTCCTAAACCCGTGCTGGCTGGGCCTGATCCCCTGCTTGTCCTGTACATGCCATGGGAGCACACTCAAGAAAATCTGTTCCATAACTTTCCCTGGCACCAGGGTTAGCTATCCTTACATATTCTTATCAACCTTATAATTAACATGTATCCATGGGTACTGCTTCATGTTAATGAGATAAGGTTGTATTTGAAGGAGAATCTTTTGTCTCCATTGAAGCAGCTGTTAGTGTGGCTGCATACCTGGGTGAATCAACTAATCATTTCATTAAACAAAAGTCCTCTTAGCTATGCTAATCAAAAGCATGCTGATCACAATTTTTCCAAACAAATCCCCTGAAACCTAAACAAACAAACCACTTCAAGACTAATAAACCAGTCTTGCTCTGATATATAAGCTATGCTTTATTAAAAAGGATTAAAAAGGATTAAAAAGAAAAAAAAGATCTGAGGGAGACTTCATCAGCATTATGCATATATTCCTTTAGCCATCTCTGGTGATGTCATCTGAATAGTAAATGCTGCCTAAACATAGTTATTTGCGGTATCATTTTGAATGTGACAGGAAACACAGGCTTTCTGCTCTGAACAGCATCTTCAGGGGTGAGAAGATGATGGATGCTGAACAGTGAGACAAAACCCTTCTCATTAAATCCCAGAAGCAGGTTGAGGGGGTGTGCTTCTTGACTTCTATGAGCAAGCACATGTGCAGAAGCTGAACAGAGAGTTTGAAAAAGAAGGGGAGGTGGAATATATAACACTGTCAGCGAGCAGCTTCACAGACAGCTTCTTCAGAGAGAGGTAGATCAATGTATCAGAAAACGAGACAACTGGCTTTAAAACTTCATAGGTGTGTATCAAGCCCAGTAAGCAACTGAGTAGTATGCAGCTGCTTGCTCACTTCCCCCTCCAGCAGCATCAGGGAGAAAATCAGAAGAGTAGAAATGAAAAACCTTATGGGCTGATATAACTACAGCTTAATAGGTAGAGCAAAAGACACACACACAAGCAGAACAAAACAAAGAATTCCTTCACCACTTCCCATGGGCAGGCAGGTGTTCAGCCATCTCCCAGAAAGCAGAGTTCCATCACGCATAACAGTGACTTCAGAAGACAAATACCATTCCCCTTGCTTCCTTCTTCACCCAGCTTTATATATGGAGCATGATGCCACAGGGTGTGGGATACCCCTTGAGTCCACTGAGGCCAGCCGACCTGGCAGTGTCCCATCTTCTCCCAACTCCTCGTGTACCCCCAGCCTCCTCCCTAGTGGTGTGGGTGAGGAGCAACAAAGGCCTTGGCTCTGTGGAAGCCGTGCTCAGCAGTAACAGAAAGTGCTTTATGTTATCATCACTGTTTCCAGTGTAAATCCAAAACATGGCCACGTACTAGCCCACTGTGAAGAAAATTACCCCAGCCAAACCCAGTACATTCTCTACTCCTTACTTCATACAATTTACGTCATGCTATAGTCCTACATGATTTAATAGAATCTCATCGACAACCCCCATTCCCTCTCCATCCTTTGATATAATACACAGATATCATTCCTTTAGTCTACAGACAGCCCCTGCAAAAGCCCATCAAATATCAACATATGTCCATAGAATGTCAACTTGAATTCATTTCAGCCCCCATGAGCTGAGGCTCTGTCTGTTCGGCTGGTCACTCAGGACAGGAGAGGAGAGGTGACCTGGTGTGGTACTGCGACCTAGAGCCAGCTCAGGTCAAGTCACTGCTGCATTTGCACTGCTTATTGTAAGACTTGTCCTCCATTGGTTCATGTGGTTCCTATTACAGTAATTTCTGTAAGCGAAACTCAGATAATGGGCTACAACAATTTAAAGGCACATCCATTACAATCTCCACCCCATGGCATTTTGTGCCAGACTGAAGGGTCTAATAGTGTAATGAACTCCTCACCTTGCTTCTAGTCTGGCTAGCAACAAGGGGTTCTTGCTATAGCAATTACAGGGTCCACCACGGACCTCCATGGGATGCAGAGGGACAGCCTGCCTGACCACGGCTTCATCGTGGGCTGCAGGGGAATCTCTGCTTCGGCACCCAGACCACCTCCTGCCCCTCCTTCTTCTTCAGGGGAAGGACTCCTCACACACTTCCCCTGCACTTTGGACTTATCCACAGGTCACAGTCCCTTTGACTCAAGTTCATACTGGAATTCCAGCCTGTCCAGCACAGCAGCAGGCAGCAGCAATGCCCTGGCCACCTGCCAGGCCAGGCGCATCGTGGCTGTTATCAAAACGTTCCCAGGCACAGCAGAGTGAGGTGATACGAAGCACAGCACTATAGCAAACAGCCACCTGCAAGCACTGGATTGCAATACACAGGCAAGTGAGCCCTGTGGCAAGCACAGGAGCCTTATGATTAATAATTAAACAGCCGTAACAGCTGAAAATTTCATCTAGTACATTCCAATCTAGACTGTCATAATCTGAGTTTTTTGAGCCCCGCATTGGGTCCAAAGAAGGACTGTTGTGGTTTAACCCCAGCCAGCAACTAAGAACCCCATAACTACGCACTCACTCCCCCGTGGTGGGATGGGGAAGAGAATTGGAAGGGTAAAAGTGAGAAAACTCATGGGTTGAGATAAAGACAGTTTAATAGGGAAAGTAAAAGTCACACATACAAGCAAAGCAAAACAAGGAATTCATTCATTGCTTCCCATGGCAGGCAGGTGTTCACCCATCTCCAGGAGAGCAAGGCCCCATCATGTGTAAGGATGACTTGGGAAGACAAATGCCATGACTCTGAAATTCCTGTCCTTCCTTCTTCTTTCCCCAGGTTTATATGCTAAGCATGGTACCATATGGTATGGGATATCCCTTGGGTCATTTGGGGTCAGGTGTCCCAGCTGTGTCCCCTCACAATTCCTTGTATACCCTCAGCATCCTCACCGGTGGTGAGGATGAGGGGCAGCAAAGGCCTTGGTTCAGCAGAAAAAAAACCATCTCTATGCTTTCCACCCTGTTTTCACCACAAATTCAAATCACAGTCCCATACTGTGAAGAAAACTAGCTCTACCCCAGCCAAAATTAGCACCTTACCACTAGACTAGAAGGAGGTATTTTCTAAGTCTCTATGGGACCTTTAATCCCACTTCTGTGTTATGGGGGAGCTAAAAGTGGCTTCTTGCTTCTGCCATCATGCCGATGTGACTTCAGGTCAGTATCAGGATGTGGAGCTGAAGATGTTTCTAGGACACTTGACATTTACTCTAGCATTGAGCTGTGACAGCAGTACAGGAGAGGATACAGAGAATAGTCAAGACAGGGTAGAGAAGAAAAAGCTCTTGAGACTCCTAGTTTTTCTAATATATGCATAAATATCACACAGTTTCTCAGTTAGCTAAGGGCCATAAAAAGAGGAAGGTCTCCTTCTACCTTCTTTCTCTCTCTGTGCAAGGTCCTTGGCATCAGCAGGGACATTATCGAGTGTTTTATCTCTCCTGTGAGCACTCATAGTTTCTGCCTTGGACTTCAGGGGCAAGATGAAACAGACAGGTCTTGGTCCTCCAGAGATTGTTGCAGAAGCATCCCCAACCACGCACACCGAGCAGCAGCTAAGACGAAAGAAGACAAATTCAGCTGCTGTTGCTGCTGCTGCGTCCCCCTGCTCCTGCATGGCTCCAGCCTGAGGTGCAGGCAAGCCAGCTTGGAGGGGCTGCCGGGGAGTATTTTGCCATCTCGTGGCAGCTTGAAAGTAAAGCATCTCTGTGTGATCGCGAACACTCGCTGCCCGGAAGGAATAACGCCAAAAAAGAGAGATTTCCATTTAGCTGGCTGCAAAGTGACACTTGGAAGGTTTGCAGCAGAGCAGGCCGAAACCCTGAACTGACTGATACCTGCCCATGTGCAGCCCCAGGTGAATGCCAGTGGTGGAACCTGAAACAAAGGCTGAGAAGATAACACTAAAGAGGACCCAGCCTGGGGCAGGCCGGTGGTCAGAGACTGTTTCTAACTCTCCTGCTCTTGGTGTCATCCTGCTGGAGATTCTCAGGTAGCCAGGGAAAGGAGTGGATGACTGCAGGCTGGAGAAGGCTTCAACACCACAGTGAGGACAAGAGCACACTGAAGCTGAGCTCTTATGGTGTGGACAGTGAAGAATGATCCAGGCAGTCAGCTTTGGCTCAGAGAAAGCCAGCGGAGAGGCAGAGAGCCTATCAGCACAGAAACCTCTGGAGGAGCACTGCTATGGGTCTATGACAATTTGCATGTATTTGCAGGGTGATGCAGCTGAGAAATGCTGAACAAACTCAGGAATTGAACAGTCGGAACCTCTCACTGACCTCCTTTCCCAGGGGAGCTGTTGCTGCCCTGCCTGGCGGGGCATTGTCCATGGTGCCAGGGCATACCAGAAAGACGGCTGGGGGTTGTCACTGGTCAGGGACTGCAGATACCACTGCCAACAGCGTGGGCACTGCCAGTCCTGTGGCTGCTGCTCAGGAAGACATGAGACTTCTCCACACTCGTATTCCCACAAAGTTCCTGGCAGGGAAAATTCCTGCTGCCGGCCAAGGGACCCCAGAGGACCTGACAGCAGAGGAAGGAGGGCCAGGCTCCCCAAGCGAAAGTTGTTCCCCAGCTTCAAAGAGGTCTGTGGGATGAGGTGCTGCCAATCTGTGTGGGCAGTGGCAGAGGAGCCACATGAGTTCTGCTCTTCACAGCTGTGTAGAAAACCAGCACCTCAAAACAGAACCATTTTACTTCCAGAACTGCTTCTTTTCAGCTCAGAAATTATAAACCCCTGTGAAGACCCAGGAATGCCTTTCAAGTATACCTTTATATTTCCATGACCCAGAGATGAACTGTCCAAGTGGGTCCCACCTTGCCTAAGAGCTGACACATGCACACAGCATTCAGGAAGTTGACAGAGTACAAATATTTGGAATACAAATCCCTCCTATTATGCCAGCAATGGGAATGGGTAAGGGTCCTGATGCAAGCAAAGGGTGCAGGTGACAGTGAGGGTCTCAGCTCCATCCACTGGGGCAGGATGGGTACATGTGCCACATGCCTGGTGGTGCCTGCTGTGGACACAAGAGAGGTTGCATCTGCCCTGAATACTAGGGAAAAGTATCAGAGATAGGGATGTAACTCCTGAGCAAACTTCAAGGTGAGCTACCTGGTGAAAAGCAGGCCGTGGGTCCAGGCAGGTCATAAAGGATAGCCCCGTGCTGTTACCTGGGGAGATCTTTAGGAGTGGAGTGCCTGTTGGGAAGTGCCAGAGCACGCGTTTGCTCTTGAGCAGGAATCAGCTGGTGTGTGGGAATGAGTAAAATGGCTCAGGATGTGGGCTCAGGATGTGGGGCAGGGTTATCACATAAGCAGAAGGGCTGTGCCAGTACTCTGGGGATCTGTGAATTCACGTGTGCTTTTGTGAACTTTAGTCCATACTGTGGGCAAGAAAAGGGACAGGGTTGGCTGTGCTCGGGTTTTACCCAAGTCCTGATAGTAATACATGCAGGTACTGCGGCAGGCTGTGCCCCACCTGTGGCAGCCTGCACAGCTGGCGTTGTCTGTGTCCTTTGCACACCTGTGTCTCTGGCAGGTATGTACTAGGAAAAATCAATAAGGAAAGGTATTCTTCTCTTTCCTAGTAACAGTTTATGCTTTATCTGTCTCTTCTTTCCTAGGTGCTATTTATGTTTTGTTTGTCCAACCAACCACACGGCTTCTCCAGCCTTCGACGGATTCCTCCGCACCCTCGGAGACAACGCCAAGCTCCCGGTGGCGTCCCCGGTAGGCTCTGCCACCGCCTAGGGCGGCCCCTGGGTCAGGAACCGGCTCCCCAGCCGCCGCAGGGCGCCGCTAGAGAACGGAGCGCACCACCACGACAGCCGCCACCTGCGGAACAAAGCGCGTTCCGCGCCGGCGGCGGCACCGCCGCGACTCCCCTCGCTTTTATTCCCCAGGGGCCGCTGCCAGCCCCGAGACGCT
>VZTG01006518.1:68157-184123 GCA_013397845.1 Melanocharis versteri
CGCACGGGGGGAGCGGGCGGGGGCTGCGGGCGGAGCGGCGGCGCGGGCCGGGGCCCGCTCACGCCCCGCGGGTGCGCGGCACTTCTGTGAGCCCGGGCTGCGCCCTGGCACCCGAGCGGCGATGCTGCACCATCCCCCGCACGGTG
Source organism: Melanocharis versteri (assembly GCA_013397845.1). Lineage (NCBI taxonomy): Eukaryota > Metazoa > Chordata > Aves > Passeriformes > Melanocharitidae > Melanocharis > Melanocharis versteri. The sequence continues at coordinate 68,304 of VZTG01006518.1, forward strand.
CCCGGTGCCCTGCCGGCGGGAAAGGGGCTGCTGTCAGACCGACTGCAAAACACGGGCTTATGGCTTTTGGAGTAGGGTGTAACTATTTCCGCTAACTTATTTCCACTGAGTTATGATGCCTTAGCGTAACGCCAAATCCTAAAATAATTTTTAAATAGGTGGATGTTTTTGTTGACCACGTGTGATATCTCTCATTTCACCCCAGCCTGCTGCGAAGCACCAGGCAGCCGTTCGCACACTCCACGACCAGTGAGATCAGGGAGAAAAATGAAAGGGTAAAAGCTGAAAAACTTGTTGGTTCAGGTAAAGATAATTAAGTAGGGACACCAAAAGCCATACATGCAAGCGAGGCAAAACAAGGAATTAGTTCACTGTTTCCAATAGGCACACAGGTGTTCAGCCATGTCCAGGAGAGCAGGGCTCTGTCACGTGTGACAATGATTTGGGCAGACAAATCTCGTCACTCCAAATGTCCCACTTTTCATCCTTCTTTCTCCCATTTTATATATTGAGCAGGATGTCATATGGTCTGGAATATCCCTTTTGTCAGATTGGGTTACCTGTCCCAGCTGTGTCTCCTCCCAGCCTCCCATGCACCCCCAGCTTCTTTATGAGTGTGGCAGTACAAACAGCAGAAAAGGCCTTGGCACTGTGTAAGCCCTGCTCAGCAATAACAAAAACATCTCTTTGTTATCAACCCTATGTTCAACACAAATTCAAAACTTAGCCCCAGACTAGTCACTGTGAAAATAATTTACTATCTGAGGCAAAGCCAGCACAACAGCCTGACTAGATAAAAAGCAGTGCGCACTTGAGGATGGGTGTAGGAATGACATCTGGTTGTTTCTCCTTCAGTCTTAAAAAAAATACTTATTTTGGCAGGAACACATCCCTGGAGATTGTCTAATCCAACAAGCTGTGTGTGGTCCAGCATGAATGCCCAACAGAGAGGGGCAGAGTGTGCAGGAACAGAACAGGTCCAGCAGAACTTGGAAGGTGATAATATAGTTCAAGTGCAATTACTTCATTTGGCTGGTTTGTCTTAAAGTATAGAACTAACTGTTCTGATACTGTTCATGCATAAATGCTAGATTTCTTAAGCTATGTTTTGGAGGATACCATGTAAATCATAAACATACTGACCACATTAAAGGAGTTATTTAAGAGTGGGAAAGAAGACAGGCTTGCCTGTTACCTTCATCTATGCCAGCATGATTCGAATGCTGTGTGAAACCTGCAGCACTGAAGAGCTAGATCTCACTGTGAAGAGAAGCCAAACAAAGTAGTTAGGTCATGCTCTTTGTTCAGCATTCTCTCAGAGCCATTGCTGGGTTTTGCAACCATAAAAGCTGTTGTTAGGAGTTTCTGCATCTAGAGGGTAAGATTTTTGCCTCTCTGAGATAGTGATGAGCTTTTGTATCTGTGTTTTCTAGAACATGACTTCAGATAAAGAGTTTGCAGAAGACAGCAATTTTTCACCAAAAGCCAGCACCAGTAAGCTGCCGACAGATGCGTCTCCCGACTCCAAATGCCCCATCTGCCTGGATAGATTTGACAATGTTGCATACCTGGATCGCTGCTTGCATAGGTTCTGCTTCCGCTGTGTCCAAGAATGGTCAAAAAACAAAGCAGAATGCCCCCTGTGCAAACAGCCCTTTTTTTCCATTTTCCATACGATTCGTGCTGAAGATGACTTTAAGGAGTACATACTGAGCCCTTTAGAAACCAGCTCTTTTGCCAGCCCTGATGGCCGGAGGTTTCGTTACCGTACTACCTTAACAAGGGAGCGCCGCACGCGCAGTTCCCCTTCCCGGAGGATGCTGTCCCCTCCAGATAACGGGATGCTGTTTGAAGGGCTGTCAAGTGAACCAGCGCGACACAGGCACAGAGAGATTCAGCAGATGATCAGGAGGCTGGCCTCAAGGAGGAAGGCTAGCGCAGAGGGCAGGTCTCTGCGACAGATTCAGGAGGAGGACATGATCAACTTCCGCAGGGCTCTGTACCGCACTGGCGTGCGCATCCGCAGCATTCAGGACGGTGGCCGATACCGGGAGATTTCGGCAGAGTTCTTCCGCCGCAACCCCGCTTGCCTTCACCGGTTGGTTCCTTGGCTGAAGCGAGAACTTACGGTCCTGTTTGGTGCCCACGGATCTTTGATCAATATTGTACAGCACATAATCATGAGTAATGTAACTAGATACGATCTGGAAAGTCAGGCCTTTGCTGATGATTTAAAGCCATTTTTGCTGAATCGCACGGAACACTTCCTGCACGAATTCATCAGTTTTGCTCGTTGTCCTTTTAACTTAGAAGCGTATGACCAACATGCCAATTATGACTGTCCTGCGCCATCATATGAGGAAGGAAGCCACTCAGACTCATCAATTATTACAATATCTCCAGATGTGGCATACCCGCAAGGGCCAGATAATAGTTTGTCTGTACCTGGTCTTGGTCAGGCTCCCTGGGATGATGAAACTCCAGGGCCTTCCTATTCCGTTTCAGAAGAGGTTCGTGCAACCGTAGCTTCTCCTCTGGAGTCGTCAGAAAATTCTGATGAGGACTCTGCTGCAGGGAGTCAAAGAACCAAACTGCAGACTGAGTTACAGGCTAATGCTGACTCAAACGACAGCGGCTCTTCCTCTGACAATTGTGTCATTGTTGGCTATGTTAAGCCATTAGCTGAGAGGACACCAGAAGTGGTTGAGCTGTCCTCTGACTCTGAGGAGTCCATCAGGGAAGAGAAAAGGGAAGATGTCAAGAAACAGCAACCAGTCCAGTGTCCCAGCTGGAGTGACAGTGAACCAAGCAGGAGCTTCTCACCACATTCCCCAACATATAGGGAGGATGCAGGAAGTTGTAGAAGCTGTTTATCTCCCGCGGTCGAGAAGATGGAATCAAAAGAGGACGAGAAGAACAAATGTAAAAGAAAAGATCTGCCTCCACAGGACTTGAGTTGGAGCCCCTCTCCAGGGAGTGACACAGTATGTTCCCCTTGGAATCACAGATTGTCTAAAAAGAGGAAGTCCAGAAGCCCACAGTCCTGTTCACGGGATAGTCGAGGCAGTCATGGCCATCGTTCTAGAAGAGAGCACCGTAGCAAATGCCAGCTTAAAAGGAGACGGTCGAGAAGCAGAGATAGTAGCAAACATAGGAGCAAAAGAAGCATCAAAAGGTCAAGGGCTCATGAAACCAGAGCCTCTCTGAAAAGCCAGAGGGGCTCTCTGAGTGGCGAGAGCACTCCATCCAGAGAAGTGAGCAGATCACGATCACGTAGCAAAGGCCACAGTAAAAGGAGATCAAGAAGTAGAGACAGCGATCGCTATTATGTAAGAGACAGTTATCAAAGTAGACACCAGTGGGGTTCTGCTTTCTGTAGTCGAAAGGTGTTTGGAGACAGCTATGAATCCTCCAGCAGAAGGAGGACCCGATCTAACACTCTTTACTCAAGGCAATCTGCTAGTCCAGAGTACAGGATACGATCATTTATTGAGAGGACAGATCTGCATAGCCAGAGGGGGCTCCATGAGAGACACTATTACTGTTATGAAAGATGCAGGTCAAGGAGTCGGTCAAGCAACAGATCAAGGACTCCTTCTGGAGTCACTGACAGAATGAAAAGTGAAAAGCCTGGTGGAAAAAGGAAGTACAAAACTCGCCACCTGGAGAATGCATTTATGGAGAGCACAAGTCTAGAAAGAGAAAATGACTCCAAGAAAACTTCCTCAAAATTTGGTGACTGCTGCAAAAACGAAGATAGCCCGTCAGGCAATCGTGCAAGTAGCGAGACAAAGCGTAAGAAAAGGAAGAAGAAAATGAGGAGTCCCAGTGTGGAGATAGTCTATGAAGGAAAAGTGACAGACACAACAAGGCATCTTAAAAAGAAAAAGAAGAAGCATAAGAAGAAACACCGGAAACATCATACGAGTAACTCGGTACATTCTTCTCCGGTGGTAATTACGATTGACAGTGATAGTAGCAAGGAGCCAGAAAGTATGGAATGGGACAGCAGTATTACATGGACAGGCACAACTCAGATAAATGAGAGGGAAAATGAATCTCCATCTTCTTTTCTGAGGAGGACAGGATGTGAGGAAACTGGAGGAGTAGACAAAAAGTATGGTATCCCTGCCACAAGGGAAAACTTAGATAGTGATGTTAGAAACGCTGATGTCAAACTTCAAGAAATAGCAGGTGATCAGAGTGTTACCGCAGCAAATACCAGCAGTAACACCTCTTGCACAGAAACTGTAACCAGTTACATTCAGGAAGCACCAGCAGCGCCTTCCAGTCAACTGCCTTCCCCCAGAACTTCCTTCCTAGAGTGTCCAGAGAGAGAGCCATTGATATTGAGACTGCCAAAGAGACTTGTCAACAGATCTTCGTGGTTTGATTTCCCAGAAGAAAAAATGTAGTAGGCTTTCCATGGAGCACTTGTTAAAATTGTGAATTTAGCTACTTTTTATTTCCCCTTGAGAACTGAAACATCTGATAGGATTTCTGTCTTTTAAAAATATGTCTAGAAAATGTATAAAACTTTTGAATGTGTATGCACTTTTAAGTCAAAGAAGATAGAATATTGCTAGTATGTAATTCTAAAAGTTTGTTAGAAAACTGTTGGGAAGATTTAATTTCATAAAGCCATCCACAGAGTATTTCTAAGTTTTACGTTGACCAAACAACAGAAAAGGAGCCCAAAACAAAAGCCAGGAAATGCATTTTATGGGGATTGCTCTTCTCAGAGCCAGGAAATGCATTTTATGGGGATAGCTCTTCTTAGACAAGGGAAAAATTGTTTAGTTCATAGAAAGTGATTCAGTCTGAATTGCAGCATCATTTCAATCTTTTTGGTTTAAGCTGATCTCTGCTGAAAAGTAGTCAAGTCAGTGATTTCTACAGAAATTCTCAAAGGACTTTAAGTAATTTTAAGGTAAGCTATGTCAAAATCTGAATAAAGCAATAAGGTTTTTTTTGTTGCTTGTTTAAATATATTTACTTACGTACTGTGTGTTTTGCAAATGGAGGCTTTTCTTTTGGGTGTCTTACGTATCCAGACCATTGGATGTTTGTGCAGTCAAGAGTACTCCAGGTTGCAAGGGTTGTCTGGAGATCATCTGGTACAAGCCTTCACTAAAAGCAGGAACTTTGATCAGATTGCATGGCATTTCTTCAGTTTGGAGTTTTCCCAGAAGCTGGATGGCCCCTCTGTCCTACCCCTTCTAACATAAGAGCATTCCCTTGGGAAACTTTTTTTTTTTCAGATTTCTTTTCATTTCCCTTATTGAACCCTGTGTTCTGCCTTGTGTTATACAGCTGTGCAGCCTTCAAGGAGTCTTTTCCTCTTCTTTATACCCTACGGTTGCATACTTGAAGACATCTGTCTTGTCTAGCCTTGGCAATAAAACACTTCCTCCTGACCTCCTTGCAATATCCAGCATTCGCCCAGCTCAGCACACCCTAGATGTCCTGCTGCAAGTATGTGCAAGGCACAGGGCTCTGGCAGGGTTTTGTTTTCCAGGTTTGGTCCTTCTCTGTGTGCACAGCAGTAGCTCTGAGGGCTGAATGAGGAGAGTATCTTCTCTGTCTCCTGCATTACCTCCATGAGTTTGATGAGTTTGACCTTGGCTGGTTGCCTGCCAGATACCAAGCTGCTGTGTCACTTTCCTTTCTCCACAGGATAGGAAAGTAAGATGGGAAAGCTGGGTTGAGATAAGGGTGAGGGAGAGTACTCTCACTAGCCAGATAGAGTCAGGGACAATTAATATCTGTTATTGCCAATGAAAAATTGAGTAGGGGGATAAGAAACAGAGGCAAAACTAAAACCAATTTCCCCTCCCTTCTCAACTGCACTCTTTCATTACAGGCTCTTCTACCTCCTCCTCCCCAGCTGTGCAGAAGGATGGGGAATGGGTATTGTGGTCAGCCCATGACATTCAGTCTTGCTGCTTCTTGCTCCTTACATTATTCCTCTGCTCTAAGATGGGCCCTTACTACAGGTGTGCAGTACTTCTGGAACAGATTGCTCCAGCTGCCAGGAAACCTGCTCCTGTGTGTGCTCCTAAGCACAGGCTGCGGCTCCTGATGGGAGCCTGCTCCTGTGTGAGATCTCCATGGGCTGTAGCTTCCATCAGGGAATCTCTACCTGCTCTGGAGTGGGGCTTTTCCACAGGCTGCAGGTGGGTCTCTGCTCCACTGTGGTCATCCAGGGGCTCAAGGGGGCAGCTTGTCTCACCATGGTCTTCATCACCTGGAAGTGCCTGAGCTGTGGAGAAGGGCTGCTCCTGCCCAACCAGTCGGCACGAGTCTGAGAGAGAATCAGGAGCGATGACAGTCACCTCCAGTCTTGCCCCAGAGAGCACTTCTGGGCTGCAGGGATCACGCTGGTTCCTACCTCGGGATTAGGTCTGAGGGAGCACAAACGTCTGAGGGAGCACAAACGTCTGAGGGAGCACAAATATCTGAAGGAGCCAGGGCAGTGGGAGGCCTGGGAGCCACATGGTATGTACCATAGTGGTGGCATTGCCACGGTCCATTCTGGCAATTGGCTGCTAAGAGCTCTCTGGCATCTCCTAGGAATGAATGTGGTGGCTCCCTTTGTTCAGTGTAGCCCTGATGACCTCTCTGAATTCTCCTGGAGAGGGCAGGGTCCTGGGGGCTGGGGTGTCCCTGGCAGATGGCTCAGGGATTATCAGTGCAAGTGTCTTTGACTGGAAGCCTTGGTCCATTCCCAGAGCTGTGGTATCCTTGGCAGTGGTGGGACTTGTCCTACACCTGGAGTGCTGGGACAGAAGATACAGGCTGGTGAGGAGAGGGCAGGGCAAGGTGGAGCCGTTGCACTAAATAGAAGGGAGAGGTTTGATGGTACGGCCCTTACAGTTGGCAGTGATGTGGTTGGGAGCCTCTGGGTGAGGATGAAGGGATGGAAAACAAAGCGGATGTGGTGGGTGTCTTCTATCAGTTGCCCAGCCAGGATGCCAGTGCTGAGAAGTTAATTTGACAGGCATTTAGGAGAAATCTCTGGATCAGCAGCCTTTGTCCTTATGGCAGATATCAGCTTTCTAGAGACCAATGGAAATGCCATCTTGCTGTGGTGAGCAGATTTGAAAAACTCCTAAAGTTTGTGGGAGAGAACTTTTTATTACGAGTACTCAGAGAGCCATCTAGGAAAGATGCCCTGGACTTGGTGTTTGGAATGGGGAAGGCCTGGTGGGAGATGGCATGGTCTTGGCCACAGTGATCATGGAATGGTTCAGCTTAAAAATGTCCGTGCAATGAGAAAAAAGAACTGCAGAGTTGCTAGTCTATTTTGAGAGAGCAAACATTACACCACCCAGGAGTCCCCTGGGAATCTGCTCTTGAGGGCTCAGGAGCCGCATGCTGCATGGGATCTGCTGTGAACATTAGAAAAGACCAAGCTGTCAGAAAACATTCTCAGTACTTCAAAGAGACATGTACACTGTAGGAACCTCATTTAGTTGTTTTTCATGTCATTCATTACTAGGAAATTGTCATTAAAACGTGTCTAGGGTGTCTAGGGCAGTGAGCACAACTGAGGAAAACAAGTGTGCCACAGGCAGCCGTTGCTTTCCAGTGCTGCTTTGTGTAGACCAGCTCATCTGTAGACCAGCAGACTTCCGCTGCACCTACCTGCAAAGTGTGAGTAAACAGTGTGACTTGGTGGCAGCTGCTACTAAGAATTCTACTTGCGTAGAGAAAATGTTGTGGTTTAACCCCAGCTGGCAACTAACTACCATGCAGCTGCTCGCTCACAACGCCCTATGCCAGTGGGATGGGGAGGAGAACTGGGGGGGAAAAAGAAAAGTGAAACTCGTTGGTTAAAAGTTTAATAATTGAAATGAAGTAAAATATAATAGTAATAGTATTAGTAGTAGTAATAAAAAGGAGACGGAAAGAGAACCAAAGAAAAGTAAATAATGTACAATACAATTGCTTACCACCTGCTGGCCAATGCCAAACCCAGATAGGCCCTCTTCTGAGTAACTCCCCCAGTTTATATACTGGGCATGACATTTTGTTTTGGAATATCCCTTTGACCAGTTCAGGTCCCCTGTCCTGGCTGTGCTCCCTTCCACCTTTTTGTACACTTACTCACTGGCAGAGCATGAGCCACTGAACAGTCCTTGACTCAGAGTAAGCCCTCTTAGCAACAACCAAACCACCAGTGTGTTATCAACATTATTCTCATACTGAATCTGAAACACAGTGCTATACCTGCTTCTAAAAAAAATCAACTCTATCCCAGCCAAAACCAGGACAAAGACTGAGCTGCATTAATTGGCTCAGGTTAGGAAATAAGATGCATCAAACCTCTTCCAGAGTTCCTGTGGCATAATTTTGTGAGCTTAGACAAGGCTTCAGTCAGCAGTGGTGTTGGATTTAGCAACCCACATAACCTTATCTGGGGCTATTTGACTTTCCCTGGATATTCTGCCTGGTTTCCAGGTGCCTTTTGAGGAGAAGGTGTCTTAACTACCAGAGCTGGGGTGTAAGCCCTGGACTTGCTTGATGTGTTTCTTTAAGCTGAAGTTTTTTATACCCTGAGGCAGGCACATGGGAGAAATACAACATTCTCAGGAGGTTAAACAAACTTTTACAGACAAACATTAGGAAATAAGGGTACCTGGCAAATTTTAAAACATTAAATTGACATAAAGCATTTCACAAGGCATTGACTTAGCAAACTCTAACCCATCCAACTTCAGGTTACCCAGATTTCAAGAAGAGGAAGTTAGAAAGGGAGAGAGTGTGTCTTTGTGCAACTGCTTTTGTCTGCTTTGGCCTCCTGGGACCCTCCCCTCCACATGGAGCTTCTGGTGTGCCAGTGGCTGATAACCATTCTGGAGCTGGACTGGAGGCTCCAGGGAGGTGGTATATGGAGAAGTGCATCATCCCGCTTTTTGCAGAGCTTGCCTTGCCACCCTGCCACACATGCACACACTTTGGTTGTTTTCAGCAAGTAATGATTTTCTCCAGTTTCTCACACTGGGGTAACCTGAAATCTCAGGAGAAATATGACAGCAGATAAACCCAGGAGAGTTATCTTGCTCTACATGTATGCAGAGCCTGTTCATGTAGGCCTGGGATCTTGTTTGCAGGTCATCTTGCCAGAAATACATAATAACCCAGGGTGCTCTGCATGAGGTTCCTCCTTTAGTACCCATCTGATGTGCTTCAAATGAGTTTCAAAGGTTCATCACATTGTAGTGAAACTATGGGGATGAAGCATGTTTCTGTCTCCAAACTGGAGCAGAATCCAAAAGGTGGCTGCAGGAAATGCTGCTGCTGCTGCTGTCATGCGTATTTGTTGAACATTTTATTGGTAGATGAAGCATCGACAGTGTCACAGATGCTCAGTGCCTCAGTTTCAAGTGTCAGTTCCCAGCAAGCTGGGACTGTCTGCAGGTTCAATAGGTTTCGTGGCCTTTGCCGTGGAGTGACAGGAGACCTGGTAATGTCCCAAAGCCTAGCATGGTAACCTGCTCATCTAGGTGTGTTTTCAGTGGTGTCCAAAAGGGGAACTAAATTAACTGGAGTGAGCCTTTTGTATTAGCAAGGGCTGATGGAAAGTAGAGGAAAAGTCCTCTCTTAGGATGCTTTGGAATGCTGAGTCCTGAAGAATTTTTTGCTCAAGGTTGGAGTGAACAACTGCGCATCTAAGTTAGTCTTTAGTCCTGATGAATAACATGTGAACCAGTGTGTGTGGCAATAGTATCATGTTATCTTTTGAAAACCTGTAGCCCTTAGAGATCAGGCATTCATCCAGTGTGTTATGCACAGAACAAGTCACGACTAAATGACAAGCTGCTGTCCAAGGCATTGAGATGAACATCAAGTGCATAGGGGAAAAGACACGCAGAGCTTAACTTTTTTTAAGATCATTCACCTGGTGAGTGTAGCTGGGATGGTAACAGTTTAATTCTCAGCCAGTTACATGAACCAGGTCACACAGCTCCTCCGAAACAGAGGGCTTTGTGCCTTGAAGTCACAGTAGTTTCTTGTCCGTTAGCTGGAAAGTCAAAAATGAATGTATGTATATGCATATATATGTGTATGCACACCTGCATGCATTATATGTTTATGGGAAGAGAGGGAGGGAGAGTAGGGGGGAGAGCACGAGTAAGCTGGTAGATGCCTCTTGCACCATGGGAGAGGAGAAGAGCAAAAGCAAATACTGTGCATCTCCTGCACACACTCCTATTTTGTTTTGGGTATATAAAAAAGACATGAAAGAAGGAAAAAAACCCAAAATAACAAACCACTGGATGGACTGGTATCTTGTAAGATTTATGAACTGCTAAATTTAGAAAAGTCATTTTACTCTTGCTGGTGTATTGCTGGCTCTTGTGCAAGAGTCAATAAGAAAAACATATAAGTTACTTTCTCTGTGAGAGCATGTAGAAGTAGCATAAAATAGGTTCAATTAATCTTTTCAACCACTGAATTTCCTCGGGATAAACAAAGCGTGTATCAAATTACATGTCCTAGAAAAGTAATCAGCCTTATAAAATGCTTCACAGTTCTGCTTTTCTCATTATTGTATTGCAAATAGTTTTCTGAATGGAAAAACTGTTCAAGCAAAATGTTAAACAGTATTCATTTGTCATTTTCCTGCACAGACCAGGCAGCATCCTGCTGGATCTCAAAATATGTAGGCATTATGAAGCTTGTATTGAACTGTTCATCTTGTTTTGCTCTTTTTTCTCAGGTAGTGTTCCTTTGGGATGGGTAATTTCCAGAACTCCTGCTTCAATTGGCACAGGTGAAAACTCTGCAGGAATCACACAGATGATTAAATACAGAGGATCATCACAAGCTAGTGATTGAGCTGTGTTCAGGTAACCTGTGCAGGCAACCTCTACTGCTTTACCTGCAGCTATAGATGTTTCTTCATGGCAACCACCTGTGCTCCAAACCACATCACCAAGATCATTACAGAAGAAACGTGTAATTTTAGGCGGAGGCATCAATGAGTGGAAACAGATTTTATCAATCCCTTTATATTGTTTATTTTTTTCAAGACTGAAAAAGGAAATCTCTACATTTTTTCATGACAAGTTGATGCAGAAATAACTCAGTAAGACTCTTTGACTTTTGCTATAAAGTGGGTCATAGTAAACAATTGGATTAAGTAGTCCCTTCCAGGTTAAAGAAAAATGGAAAAGTAAAACGTGAAATAAAAGAGTTCAGCCACAGAACAGAACCTCATGTTGCTTAATGGCACAGTCTTTTGTGCAGGCATCTCAGTTTCAGAGTGTGAGAGATTTGTTACACTATCATCATTACACACTAGGTGTCGTTGCTTGCTTTAAAATTAATGCAAGAATTTCAGTGTTCCAAAGTATGATTAAATAGCACCAATTTATTTTATTTTAATTCCTAATTTTCTATTGCTTTATGTGAGGTTTGCTATTTACTGCCAGATTTACAGGGTTCGTTGGGTAAACTAGGTTAGAGTGATTATCCTTGGAAATACTAATAATCCTTGTTTTAACATGCCAGAATTGTCAGAAGTTAATTGCACTATTGCTGTCTTTTTGCACAGGCCTATTGATTGCTACAGAGCAGTGGTGGAAGACAGTGCTGGTGTGCAGTCAGAAAACAGCCTTGTGCAGAAAACAGCCAGCACCACAATGAAGATTGCCAAAGAACAAATTGCTGTCACAGAATATCCCTACCATGTCCCACAGGCCAAACAGGTGAATAATGATCTCGTCTCCTACACAGCACTGAGCAGACATGTTGAAATAGTATGCAGCATACTGTCTGTGTTGTAACCACAGCTGCCAGAGAGATAGTTTCTTACAAAAATGCCTTGTTGTCACCGATTAGGGATTATCATTATCAGTGCCAGTTCTGTTACTGCTGTACCCCGGGTGCCCGGTTAGTGTCAGCTTGGCAGGTGGAGCGTGTGTGCTGCGAGCAGTGAGAGGCCTGCGCAGCTCTTGGGGGTGGCCGGGCGCGGTTTCCAAGCGGCGGGAGCAGCGTGTCTCCGGCCTTGGCGAACGACGGCCGCGGGCTGGCTGCAGCAGGCAACGCGGGGAACACGGCAACGGCTGCGGGCTGGGTGCAGGCAGCGTCCGCTCCATCAGGGAAGCACCGGAACACCAGGTTGTTGCGGGGATGTCCTGCCTCGGGAAAGCAGTGGAGCACAGCAGGATGGGTGTGGACAGGGAAGCAGGACCGCAGAGAGGGCAAGGAGGGCCAAGCTCACCCTCCGGGCAAACCTCTGATCCCTCCAAGAAACCCAAAGCAAAATGGTGCTGGTTGTGTTGCAGTTAAGTGCTTTTATGTGTTAAGGCTCCTCCCACAGCCTGATTTCCCAGGCACCTGCCCCACCAGCAAGTGGAGTTCACTTGCAGTCCGATCATGGAAGCTTTGTCTACCCTGATTGGGCATCAGGTGAAGCCTCCCTGGGATGGGACTCCCAACACGTGTACTGTCCCTGTAGGAATCCTTCACCTCATGTATAACACATGTTGAGGCATAAATAAAAATCAAATTGGTCCATCTCACCATGCTTAGATTGTGAGGGCATAAAAGCCCAGGGGTCCTTTGTTTTGGGTCCCTCCTTGGAGGCATCAGCTTGAGCTGCTGGTTTGTTATTTAGCTATAGCACCAAGAGGATCTGGACATCTTAGACTCTGCTATGGGAAACCTAGGGTCAACACAGTAAAGAAACCTGTTCTGACTGTGTGAGTGTGGGGCAAGGGGTGTATCCAGTAAGGGGCCTCGGTCCCAGCTCGGGTGGTATGAGCGTGACTGCCAGAGTGGGTCCTGGATGGTCAGACTGGGGAATTTCCATAACAGTAGGAAGGAACATTTCTTTCCTTATGCACAGCATGGGCCAGCAAGGTGAACCACACTTTCCTAAACAAAGTGTTCTGGAGAGCCAAAGTTTTATTAGTTTAAGTGGATTTAGGATGAATTATGGCCTCATTTTTAGCTGACTGCCTTGGTCTATTTGCCCTATTGAGCACTCATCACACGAATACTGTGCTGTTTAATGTGATTCTAGATGGATACAGATGTCTAAACTTTTAGCTAAGTGGCAGTTACGTAATTATCATGGAAGGTTTGGGCTTCATTACAGGAATTAACTTGTTAGAGTTTGGAAGTTTAAGCCATCTCTCTGCATCCCAGAGTCTGGGATAAAGAATAAAAGCCAGCAGCAAAGCCCCACTTCTTACCAGGAGATCATAGGTTCTTCTGCAAGTTCTATGTATGGAGAATGCTTAAATGGTTGTCTTAAAAACATAAAATGACATAGTCTAAGCTCTGATGGTTCCCAAAAGTGGTTACCTAACCTCCATGAGAAATGTTTATGGTATTCTGGGCATCTGCAGCACAAGAACATGCCAAGCCAGAGTTATGAAATGAAAATAGTGAATAACTGTTGTAGGTACATCACCCTGCCTGGACTGTTTGTTTTTAATAGCATTTTGCAGTTACGTAGATGTATTTGTTTACGCTTAGGCACAGTGTTCCTGAAAGGACAGTGGAGGTGTTGCATGGAACTTCTTCCTCCATGTTGAAACATCATAAAGAAGCTCATAAATAATAAATTTTATCAATGATTAGCCACATCTCTACAAAATGCCTGAGAGCCGTAGAACTGGCATTTTTCCTCTGCTCTTTCCTCTTTATTAATGCTTTTCTCCTTTTAGCACTTTTTCCATTTTTTCTGCAGGTACCCTGAACATCTTAGATACTTGATCAGATAGGGCAATATGGGCAGAGCATGAATCTTGTGAAGTTAATGTCAGGGCCCTGAGGGCATTGCATTCCAGTCTTCTCCGCAGTCCTTGTCTGCCTACACTGATGTCCAGCTCTGGCATAGTGCAGCCATTAGCCTGGGATTGTGCTGCTGGGGTGCCAGGGGCTGTGCTGGGGGCCTCTCCATCGCTTGGGAGCCGTGCATCAGCTCAGCCCCACTGGTTTGTCCTTGTGCCCAGGCTCCCAGCTCCTCAGCCAAGCAGCCAGCCTGTTGCCACTTGCCAGTGTTAGGTGGAGGTGCAAACTGGTTCAGCTTCCACTTACCTTAGCTTTGTGCTGCATGTCTCGAGTCTGGCTGTGTGCTGCTCCACGTCCACGTCCTGAAATATTATATTGCCAGTACCGCTTAACAGGGATCTAAGTGGAGAATCTAGAATATTGTCCCAAGAACAGCTTTGTGTCAGCCCTGCCATGCTTTCAGGTTGACTACAAAGGACAAGGAAGTAAATGTCTCTGCAACGGTGAACTTTCCTGCAAAGTTTCTTTTTCCTGCTTTCCCATGTTATTTCTTGCTTTATCTTAAGCTTGTCCATGCTATGGCTCATTCGCTTCTGAATGTACTTTTGTTCCATCTGATTGGACAGTTTATTTTCTTTTTTTTTTATATTGAAGTACATAGATGCTTCAGAAATAACAGCTTAATTGCTCTGCAACTGTTAAATTCTCTATGTGCATAAAAGGAGGACAGGACGAGAGGCAATGGTTTTAACTGAAAGAGGGCCATTTAGTTTAGATATTAGAAAGAAATTCTTTGCTCAGAGGGTGATGAGGCACTGGAACAGGTTGCCCAAAGAAACTGTGGATACGCCATCCCTGAAAGTGGTTAAGGTCAGGTTGGATGGGGCCCTGAACAACCTATCTAGTGAAATGCCATCCCTGCCCATGTTAGGGGGACTGGAAGCAGATGATCTTCAAGGTCCTTTTCAACACAAGATGTTCTATGGAATTGAAGATGCAGAGGGAAGTTGAGAATAAGCAGAGTAATAATAACCCAACTGGTTATATTTTCTTTTTTGTAATAGAATTCAAAGCGGTATCTCTCAAGATTAAAATTTGCTAACATCTCTAGGCATTTGCTTTGCATGAGCTGTTTTTTGTAGGGAACTAAAAAAATCTAATTTACAGTCTTTTTTCTAACAACAACTTTATTTATGGTCCAAAATACATCCTTGACTAATAGAATTTCTCAAGAAATGCTATTTTCATACATCTGTACACACTGTAAATATTGTAGAGCTGAAGAAATTACCTTTTTTCAGGAGAAGAGAGACAAATCAGGATAAGGTAAGTAATTTTTCAGCCATCTGTCTTCTCAAAACACACTACCAGCATTCATGCCTTGAGTTGAACCCCACAGCATCATACCTTCTAAAGACTGAAAATAAGAAAGCATGGACAAAAAGGGTAGCAGTATTTGGCCTGTGTGTTCTGTCTGATTCTGACTCTGTACATCTCTATGCGTATAAACAATATTTAGGTTCCCTCTGAAGGCCTGCTGAAGTGGAAACTCCTTTGGCACTGCCTTGCAGCTTTTATGGCTCCAGGATAAGTTTTGTGAAAAATGTAGCATATAGAACAGAATCAGAAAACTTCATAATGGTAACAGGACATTTGGACAGCAGTATGACTTTAGAGCTGAATCTCATAATTTTATTTGTGAACCATCTGCTTCTGTAAATTTTCACTGAATGTCATTTAAGTGAGCATTTACATGTACAAAATTGTATCAGACTTACAGTGAAATAGACTTACAGACTTTCTGATGAAGACTGTCGGATTTACTAGCGAATTATTTTATTTCTACAGACTTCGTGAACTAACTTATAGAATGTCATTTTTGTTGATACAGAGTTTGTGAGTGGCTTAATATGGGGGAATAAAAATGAAAAGTATTCTAAAGGTCTTTTGGGTATTTCTTTTCAAGTCATAGTCAGAGTTTTCCTAAGACTTGAGTTAGAGTGGAGGCAATTCTAGGTAAGCTGTTCCTTTTGAACTAAAACATCTTATGGGAATGTTAGGAATATTTGTTTCATTTTAGTACATTTTGGAGATCTCAAAAATTCCATATTCTAATTTTCCTTTTCTGGTCTCTTGACCCCAGACTCCCTGTCATGTTATTGAGAAAAACTCGAGAGTTTAATGACAGCTGTTGATGTGACCTAAGAAGGGCTTTGAGCAAGGTGGAAATACTGAGGGTGCTGCCAGCCTTCCTGGGGCATGGATATAAGAGCCAGTGGTACCCTGTGCACCAGTAGAAGTACCAGCACTTGTCTTCAACTGTGGAAGAACACCCAACAACTTTTGGTGTTCTCTACTGAGTGTGGAAAGTACACTAGTTGGACAATTATTTTCCCTTTCTCTTCGTCTGCCTTGGCTGGCCTTTTGCCTGGCTTTGGGATCCAGAAAAAAAAAAAAAAAAAGAGCATGCAGAGAACCCTGAATCCTTTGGTTGCATCTTTTCATAGCATTTCATGACTTCTTGCTGTTGTATTTATTTAAAGTTTAAATATGCTTAGAATAGAATACTTGAAAGGTCATTTTCTTTGAATTGTAAAATTTCACAGCATTTTTGGAAGTAATTTTTTTCCCTTTAAGAATCTTGTGTGATGTTTGCACAGCACAAGATAGAAATGTCTCCTCGCGCTTCTTTCTACTGGATGAAAACAGATATAATTGCTCGACTATCTTTATATGCAGCTTTTATTTCTATCTCCTTCTCTTAAGTCTTCTCATGTTTCCTGGTTCCAGTACAGCTTCTGCATGATTGATCCATCTTCATCAGGTTTCCATCTAATAAAGATTGTCATAATGTATAAATACGATGTTTACTGGACAATAGCATTTTAAGAGGTATTGTGCACTTTCAATTTATAATAATGTCTTTTTGTTATGAACTGTACTAATTTTTGATATGTTTGACTGCTTTTCTTGCAGGAAAATGAAAAACAGATCTGAGAGTTTCACCTCCAGTACTGTTTTGATCTCCTTGGTTATTATTTGAGCAGTTAAGTATGTCGCTAGTGAATTCTGGAAAATTGGTTGTCTGGGAGGTTGTCAATGTCATTCAAATACCCTGTATACTTTTGATTGTGCTGGTGTGCACATTTCCAGACCTTTTTAGAAGTATTCTGAGTTTTGGCTAAGTCATGGACTAGTGTCTGGTGGATTTGGCCTTTGATAGTGCTGAAGCCATGAGCAGAGCCAGCCAGAGGCTGGCTGTCAGTTTTGTTTCCAGAAACTTCTTGCTAGTAATTCTGTTTCCCAGGAAGAAGTTTCCAGGTTTGGGGTTTCCATACATTTGAGCAAAATAGTGATTTTTTGCAGGGCCTCTGTCTGTCTGAGCACTTCAGCTGTGCAGTGATACCTAAAGTACCTCTTCATTTGCCAAAAGGATATGTATCTAATACTAAAACTGTTTTGTTTTTTTTTTTTTTTCTCAGCCTATCCAAGCCTCCACTGGAAGTGTTTCGACAGTGCTCTCAAGCACAGGCTGCTCTTGGGGTGTCCTGTGCAGGGCCAGAAGTTGGACTTGATCCTGGTGTGTCTCTTCCAACTCAGGATATTCTATGATTCTATGACTGCAAACCCACACCTCACAGCACAGGAAATGAGAACAGTGATCTGGTTTCTTGGCCAAGCCATGACAGCCTGCCTTCAGGAGGAGAGGCTGGGAAACTGATTTTTAACATTGACTCGGTGGCATCATCTTCAGCCCAACCCCAACTCAAGCTACCAATCAACCTATACTGAATCAGGAAAAAACCCGCATCCCAAATTTCCTGCGTGCAAGCAATTAAGTTCATATCTCCTCTAAGGCCTTTTGTGGATGATAAAGCAACGGCTTTGCCTCTTCCCCCAGTACTGCAACACTGCTTACATTGCAGCTTTAAGGAAATTTTAATTACTTTGAAAATGGTCTTTCTAGTTCTGATCAGTCTTAAAAATGTAGCCAAGCAAGAGTATCATCTGTTGAAACAAGAGTCAGTCAGCCAGCCTTTGCTGCTCAGCTTTTGCTACCAATCTGTTGTGCCTGTCACAACAAGTTGTCAGACTGTCACAATAAATGGCACAAGTTTAGGATGTTGTTTTGTTTAGCCTTCATACGAAATACTTTGAAACACATTTTAGTAGAGGAGTGTAATTGAAGTGTAGCAAATGAATTCTGAAAGAGGGGAATAAGCTACACAGTTGTTTAAAATTGTTAGAATAGTATTTTCTATTATTTTTCGCTTACTTAGAGGGACTGTTGGTAAGGAACTTATTGCCTGAAAGCAAACTAGGAATGTGAATATTTCATTTACTACTCAAATTACTTAGTTGATTATTACTACACCTAAGCGAGTTCAGATAGTGCAGCCTGCCAAATATTCACCCCATAAGAGGAAGAAAACCTGGTGTCTGTTCCAAGAAATGAAAATGCCCAGCCATTGGTATATTTTTCATTAGGTATTCCTCTTCCATCTGATTTTCCACAGAGATCTGATATTTTTGTTTTGCTTCTTTTTTTACATCCTGGAGTAGTCCCTGGGCAGAGATGCAGTTTTGGTTTCAGTTCTCACTCCTCATACAGACACTGATGCATCTATGGCCCTTTAAAAGTTCTGTGACCATGTGTCCAGCCGTTTGTGTCAACTGACTCTACTGCCATCCCTTGTGAATTTTGGCTCACTTGGCATTGTTAAAACCAAACCTTTTTCAAAACATTCTGCTCTAAAACCACCTTCATACCCCAGGCCATCACTGTCAGCAGCGTGGGCTATTTGTTATTTACACCTATGATCTTGTTCAGCCTTGATCCCTCCTCATCCTGAATCATAGCTACCTCTTGTTCTAATCACACTTTCAGAGGAACTGTTCTTTACCTTACTGTACACAGAGGTCTTCCCATCCATGCCCTTGTGTTTCTCTGTCTTGGCTTTCTGCACATGCACATTTTTCTTTCTCACAGGAGGTGAATTCCCATCCTTCTGACTGTGTCATTGTTAGTGTTTTGGCTAATTTCATTTGTTCCCATTTAATTATTTTCATTTGACTTCTTCATGACTGTATCATTTCTTCTTCCCACTGTACTTCTCGTCACCCCCTGCCCTGTCTGATACTCTACTACCACACTGTGGTGCCAGTTTCAGCACCCCTCTTTCTCTCTCTCTTTTTGTTCTTACTCAGTTTTCCATGTTAGTACACAAGCCCCTGGAGTATAGAGCTTTCATTGCATTTCACTGAAAATTTGAATTTTCAAAGATGTGGTCAAGATTTCCAGCTCAGAGGATGGATAAAATACAGATTATCAGAATATCACTAGATTCTGATAGGGCCAAAATGTTCTTCACATGTTCACCCCTGCTGGCTGGACAAAGAAAAGACCTGCCAGTATCCTGCAACTGGTATAACTGGAGAAGTGTTCCTGGAGTGCACGGTCCCCTGACTCCTTTCCTGAAATGCTTGCCTTTCACACTGCCAGTCAGACTGCAATGCAGTGTGAGGGTGGAAAGCTTTTACTTTTAGGGCTTGTCATATTGAAGAAGTTACCAGAAATGATAAAATAACAGTATTTCACATTAAAAATGCTGTCGTTTATACTAGACTTTCGTCCATGATTACATTGCAGAACATTGCCAAAGCAAGCAAAAATTTGGTTTTCAAAATTAAAGAAAAAATATCATTAAATATTTTTTGTGTAAGGAAGGGGCAGGAACTGGGTATACAATATAATGTAGTTACCTTTTAAAATGAATATAATTTTAAAAAATAATAAGTGAATTGATATTATCATTGTTCATGTATATATACACAGAGATAAATTTTCTAGCCAAATAATCATATCACCAAGATTTAGAATTCCCTTGGTTATTTTGTGTTTTTGCAAAGAAGAAGCACAAGGACTGGACTGAGCAACCTATATACACACAGCACTGTTAAAACGCCTACTCATGCCAGGGAGGTCACTGCTGTGGATGAGCCTTGCAGAGGCTGATCACTGGGTAAAAGTTGTGAAAATATCTCCTCACTGAACTAGTTCAGCCTGCATGAGTTAGTGTACAGATCACCCTGTTCAGCACTGCTCTAAGCTTCAAAACTTTGGATGAAGGTTTCCAGATGTCTCAATGACGGACACAGCCCGGGGAGAAGGGAGACACCAAACTCAGGAGTAACTACATAGAAATGCCTTAATTTATTTATATACGGAAGGGTTTTATACCCTAGGTTGTAGAGAGTCATTGGATCTTAGCTAACCACCCCCCAGGGTTATTGGCTAGATCCTAAAAACACCCATTTCCTAAACAATCCTTCAGACTAACAATAACAAAGTGCAAAAACACCTCACAGGTGCAAGATAGAAGAATTATTTACTAAAGCTCTCTAGCTGCTTCCCAGCTAGCCCCGTGAGAAAGTGAGAATGCTCACAGACACAGGCAGATACTGGAAAATCTTTCCGCTACCAAGCTTTCAGCGTCCACATCCAGAGGCGTTCTTTGTCTTGGTTAAACACTGGCTATCTCTCTGTACTGAGTCAAACAGCTGCAGCATGACATCTCAGTCAATTTGTTCAAGACCTTCCAGGCCATATTGTGGTGTGTACCAACACTGCTTATTGCAGAGGTCTTGTCCTCCTCACAGGGAACAGTCAAGGCCAGCAGAAAAGACATTATCCCCACCCTTTTGGTGACGTGGAATTGAAGGATGAGACTGAAGGATGAACTGAACCATGACGATGGTTAGCCAAAGTCAGAGAGTATTGAAATACATCACTCTGGTTCCTTGGCCGGGATCTGAACCAGAAGAGGTTTCCTTATGGTTTGTCTCGAAGAGAAACTGCTTGGAAATGAGGGGCAACAGAAACACTGAGATTCGGTTTAGTAAAACTAATACACATGGTAAAATTATTTCCACTAGCAATAATGTGGTCAGTTTCATAGAACAGCAGGAGAAAAACATAGTTCATAGATAAAGGAATCCACGGAAATAGGTGAAGAATGAAGTCTATTAATATAAATACTCACGTGAGTTTAACTAAGTCCTAGGAAATAATGAATGACAGGCAATGGCATCACATCTGCAGTGGTGGTGGGATTATAAAGAAATTAATTTTAAAGTATTTGGTTGAAAAACATTTGAATAATTTAATTGAATGTTCAGTAGAAAGGAAGAGAATGGATCTTCAGGCCTGGTGCTTAGATTTCTGAAATCAGTGGAAATGGTGCTATATAATTATTTTGGTATTGCCTCAGTTTCACACTGGGACAAGCAATGTGATCTGCAAGCTGACAAAGACCAGAGTGTGCACTAGACCTCAGCAGGCCAACTGTTTACCTCACATCAGTAGAGCAAAACGTTTTTACAAAATTGAAAATGGAACTAGTTCCGTGCATTAGTAGTTACCGGCTTTGGATACCCATAAGGACTGTTTCTGACACCTGAAGTCTTTATGCAGTTCTCATAATCAGACAGGCTTGCAGAATTGATCCACATCTGTGTCATCTCTTTTACCCACCTACTATTGATACCATCCTCACAGTGCTATATATTAGATTTTCAAGTGACACAGCCTCAGCTAAACAGCAAGGTTTCCCTTCCAAGGCAAGACATTGTTTACAGAAAGATACAGATGTTCACAGAACTCTGTGGCACTGCATTGTGTCAAGCAGTGTTCAGAGCTCAGGAGGGCTTCTGTTGCTTCACATTTGCTAAATAGTTAGCTCCCATGAAATCTCCTGTTTCCTTCTTTCCTACTAGGTTTCTCATTTTTGAGTAATCTTTCTCCCACCCTATGTATTCTTCCTACAATGAGCGCTACCACATATATAGATAAGACAGAATAGCAATCTAAACATTTAGATTAGCATTTTTTACCTTAGAAGAAATTTAATCTTAGAATACATATTTCCCTACTGTGTTTTGGGTTTCTTTTTCCTAACCTCTGTTGTTTTTATCTAAGGTTGTTCATTTACAGAGCTACAGCATTTCTGTGACTGGCACCTCTGAGATCATCTAACTGATCCATCAAAGCAGGGTCTCTTGGAGCAGGTTGCCCAGGACCATAACCAGTCAGGATTTGCATATCTTCAGGAGTAAAATCTCCAGAACCTCTCTGAGCAGCATGCTCAGCTGTTTGACCACTCTCACTGCAAAAGCATGGGAGTTTTTAAATGTTTAAGTGGTATTGATTGTGATTCCGTTTGTGCTATTTGCCTTTTGTCTGCTCACTGGGTACTCTTGAGAAGAATCTTCCTCTGTCTTCTTTACTCCCATCTGGTTTATGCACACATGTGTAATCCTCGCCTCACACGCACCCTCCCTCCCCTTCTCCAGACTGAAAAATTGCATCCCTCTGAGCATCTCCTGACAGACAAGGTAGCTCAGTTATTGCACAAGAATATATATAATTCTGAAGTTATATTAAATCAAAGCATAATAATTTAATTTTTCTTATTATAAATGGTTTGAAGGGATACCAGAATAAGCTAAAGTCGGGTGAAAGAATGATGGGATAACCTATCTGAATATCAATTTGTATTATTTTTGATTAAGACTCCTTCCTCTGTTTAAATAAAACTGGTACCATTTCTGAAATTTGAATTGATCTCAATTTTCTTGGGAAATGGTTTTCTGTATTTTGTTGCCTCCCATCTGTTTTTGTCTACTGCAACCCAGTGTTTCACATTTGTATGATTTTAATCCTTTAATCATGGCTTCATTTTGACACTCTTAGAGACCTAGAGATGGAGGCTTCATTTCTTTGTTCCTCACGTGCTCCTTGCATAGCTTTGATAACTGAAAGGAAAATGCCACCACTGAGGTTCACTTTTGTTTCACTTTACAAGGATGAAAATTAACAGACAATCTTTTAAGAAGATAAAAACGAAGCATTTTTCTCATTTTCTCTGTGCATTGTTATGAAAACAATCTGAAGACTCAAGGACATACACACACTCCAGTCTGCAGCTGTTGTCTAAATTAGTTCCATTTTTTTATTTATTCTGGTGATTCCAGAGCGTACTTTTTTGACTATAAAGATACAAGCAATCTATATTAGAATAAGATTGCCTCTGAGTAGCTAAGAGCTTATACCTCTAATGATTCTTATGCAAATGCAAATTAAATTTCTAGAAGTGCAGACACTTTTACTCCTAAATACTCTCAATTCTGTTTGCAATAGGGGATAGCTGATCTCGAGAAAAACTGCTCATTAATCTTCTCTGAACTGGCCAGTGTGTCATAGTGTTTTTGGCTGGGCAGACTGATCATTAGCTTTCCAGTGCAATGAAATATTTTATGAGTTGCATGCAAAACCTCCTTAAGCAGCAAAGTCTGCAGTTCTGCCTCTCAGCAGGGGGGAATATTTTTTTCTCAAAGGCAGTCTACTTGGTTGGTTTGTAGGGAGTGGGAGGCAGTTCTGGTATTTGGTACACTTCAGCACCGATCCCCCAGAGCTTCAAGGGAGTAATTTCAAAGGACGTTTCATGTCATCAGATGGCCAGTGGAAAAATAAAGAAGCCCAGCAGCAACATAACTGTTCTCCTGCTGGTGTTGTGAGGCAGACAGAGAAAAGGAGAGAAAGGAAAATTTGGCAGTTTGAATAATTCAAGTTTATAAACGCAAAACCAAAAAATTGCCATTACCAGCGCTTCCATGTTTTTCAGTTAAACCCCGCATTGCTCTTGAAAGCTTAGACCACAGCTGATGACCCAAAGAAGAAGCTTAATTATTTATGAAATCCTTCATTTCTGCTGCTGGATGCTCCAAATTACTTCATAACCCATATTACATTGAGAGATAGAGAATCTCTGTTTATTTTAAAGGGGAATACCATGTACCAGATGCCCATTATATGAGCAGTGGAGCAGAGAAAGATTTCTAGAGGATATTAACAAGTCTAGTTACTTCCTTTCATAACTGGCAGTGGTAAACTTTTTAAAAGTGAATTATTAGCATGTTGTTTCTGCAAAATACAAATAATTTTGACAAACTTCCGTAAAGTATGAGGACTAGTGAGGTGCTATGATTTTTAAGGTTTCTAAAGTTAGTCGTTAAATTATGTTACTAATTGTAATTTTATTGTTTATAAAATATACTACCTTTTTTTCTGTACTATTATTTTGAACATATTTTGCCAGTAAGCAATGACAAAGGACCATTACTATCAGGAGTTTTATGTTTCTTTACATTTCCTTACTTGACAATCAACATGAATATTACCTTTTATGTGATTCACTTAGGTGGACAAGAGGTTTTTATTTGTCCCACAGAAAATTTGTGAAACGTTGTGTGATGGATGTACCCAATGTGTCCTTCCCTCCCACCTCCAGATAATGAGTGTGCTAAATCTGTGCATGTAGACTTTAGGAAATATCGCTGTTTTTGGTGTGGAAAGGAACAAATGAAGTGGAAGCTGGCATCTTCCTTCCATGTTCTTTTACTAGCCGAAGTGCTCTGCTGCAAGACTTTGTTATGGTAGCTGCTGTCTCCAATAGGATATTCAGATGGCTGCTTTGGATAAGTCAGGCTTGGCCGATTAATTTAGTTGGTTAATCATCGCTAATAATGCCAAGGTTGTGGATTTGATCCCTGTATGGGCCATTCACCTATGAGTTGGACCCAGTGATCCTTGTGGGTCCCTTCCAACGCAGTATATTTTGTGATTCTGTCACTCACAAGCAATGATGTGGTGTCTAGGCTATGTTTATATCCCTGAACTCTCACTTATGTTTGTCCGTGGGTGAAACTTTTTTGACTGCTCACTCTCCTTCAGCTAAGTCAAGGAGTGCAGGCTTTCTGAAATGTGGTGGAAGGGGACAACTGCTTGGAGATGCCAAACTGAAACTGTGGCTATTGAATAGCAGCATCTTAACTAAGTCAGTTATAAAAACAGCCTTAGGAGATCACACAGAAGTGCATCTCTCCAGGAAGAGCACTGGGAGGGGAAATAGATGTTTATCCCTCTTCCTCTTGCTGACCACTGAGGGCTAACCCACAAAACACATATTTTGTGCAGAAATTTTCCTGCTTCTCACCCATCCTCTCTCCTTTGACTTGCTCTCTTACACAACAGAGGTGTGTCCAGGGACACAGAGAAGCAATTTTACCTGGTCCACACTGCTGCAGATGGAATGGTAGAGCTGCCTGGATGCCCCTGCACTAGCATCTCCCACCCACTCTCTTAGTGTCACTTCTGGACCTGCTCAGGCTGAACATTCACTGAGGTACAGAGGGGAGTGAGAAACTTGAGAAACAAATGCCTGTGCACTGCAGGCACTTCCCAACAGCAGCACCACACTGTCACTGTCCCAACTTTGGCATGCAGACACCATTGTCTCAGCCAGAAGCCTGTCTCTAATGAAAATAAAACATCTCCAGGGCCGTCATTCTCAGTTGCAGCTCCTGTCTTGTTATTTGATTACTTGAACTTGTTTTGCAATTAATCAGCTTATTTTATATTCTAGCTTACTCTATTTTAAAAATTTTTGTCTGCTCTTCTTTTTCTTTTTTTACTAAATATGTGAACAAACTGCTGTGATACCAATATCTGTATAAAAAACAGTACTGAGATATAGATCCCCATAGATTTTTTTTTCCATCCACATAAAAAAGGCGAAAAAGTACCTAAGTTTTTCAAAGTTTAAACAGTTGACAGAGGGTAGTCTATTGTAAAAAGGTTTCAGTGGAAAGACCTTACACCTCTTTTTTTTTTTTTTTGCTAAACAAGCACTATATATATTTTCCAAATGTATTGCCATTACAAAGGAAAATAAATTATAATCCTTAGGTGCAGTCTTGGGTTTTATTTGGTACCTTAGGTTCATGTAGTGCTGTTCTAATGCATGCATACACATGCCTTTACACCTCTGTGTGTCTGTTGGGTGTGGGAGACACTTCACTATGTTTGTTTCAGTGAAGGGAAGGCAAGTTGTCAGCAGAAAAAAATACAGCCTTTCAGCTAACAATAAATTTGTGGACCACCATGGATTTCAGCTGAGGAGCTGGCCCAGCATGTTTGTAATCTCTAGATCAATCTGCCTGGTATGAGCCTGCTCTGTACGAGTGAGAATAAAACTATGTGGTTCTCAGAAGCTAGAGGTATGTGATAGGCTTGCAACAGCTAAAAGCCTGTGATCAGATGGATGTGAGCTTCATCCTGGTGTACTGTGATCTGGTTTGTGAAATGTGCAGCATCAGTCCTCTGAGAGTGGCTTGGGGGAAAAAAAACCAAAACATCTGCTGTATGACTGGATGGCAAAACCTTTTTGTAGTTATAATCAAGCAGCAATTATTTTGTTGGAGGGTTAACAAGATAAACAGTCTGTGAATTAGCAACTGCAACATCATTTCTTATTTCACCACTAGAGATAAGGCCTAAAATACATCTGCCACTCACTTTTAAAGCAGTTCTAGTTGAGCCTGAACCATAAGAGATTGTTCAGGGTTCACCAGAGCCAGTGTTGCTACGTTTATCTCTAAAGAGCTCAGAACCTGGTGTCCTGACAGAAGCTTCTGTCCTGCTGCTTTACAGCTTGCCTCTACCTCTCTCAAACCTTAGGACCAATACTTCTATGGACTCCAGGAATCTCTATGCAATTGGTTTTGTGAAAAATTCAGTTTCCACCAAGTTTGGCTTTTTCAAACCATGCCCCACTAAGAAGCATTTTCTGTGACCATTTGGCACCCAGTGCTGATGAACTGTTGTGCCATTTCCCTCATCTGTCTGCAGTGCTTGTGACCTCAGTGAGGACCACAGGATTCCCTACAAGTCTGTGCACAAGGACTGAGCTTTGCTGACAGCAGGTCCAAGCATCAGTCTTGACAAATGCTTGAAGCTGACCTCTTCACTTGGCTACTTAGGCCTGCACCACCTGTTGATCTATCATCTATTTAATCCCACTGAAAATCTCTTTGGTGTGTTTCTTTATGCTTCATATTTGTTGAGGATCAGCTTGAACCGTTTTGCTTTGACTGCACAGTCAAATGTTTTGGTATGAGTCATCTGGCACTTTTACACATTTTATTAATGCTGCTATGTAAGTGTGAAACCCCTTATCTGCTGCCAGTAGATATCTCCTTCTGTCTACTGCTTCTTTTGCTTTATTTTGCTTTGAGCTTACTCCAGTTTTCACCTTCTGCTTTATGTTCTTTACCAGCAACTGCCCTTTTCTTATGGGTAATGCACATTCATAATAACCCCTCCCACCATCTACATGTGGGCTTTCCCTGTTTTTTGTTCATTTGGATTTTTTAACTCCTTTGGCCCATGAGATTGTATCATTTATAGAAGAGAGTGGGAGCTGGAGCAGGTGCTGCAAGCCTGCTGTAATTTTCTATCACAATAGAGGTTAAACTAGGTGAACTAATGGTCTTTCTTTGCCTGAATACGTGTCAAGAAAGCATGGGGTGGGAGAGGAATTCAGAAATAAGATGCTGTATTTCATCTGCCATGTTTCCACTAACTTCTCTGGAGCTAAAAAATTTACCCAAGATGATTATTGGCCCTAGATGCTTCAGTTTGTGAAGTGCATTTTTGAGTAGGTATTTTATGCCAACACAATGAAGCATCTTCTTAAGGAATGATTATCCCTAAAACAAGCCTGAGGCAAATTGTGGGAAAAAAGTGGTACTGATTTTTCAGAGTAACAGAAATAACAATATGTTGTTTTTTCATGCTGCATTTGATGTTTTATGCACAGTTAATATTCAGTAATTTATATTCTGATTACTGCATTAATAATTTTAGAAAAATCCTGATGTTTTTTGTCCATTAGAAAAGCATTAAACAAACAAGTATCTACTTATTATCACTAGAATTCCTACTTTACCTGCTTGTAATACCTAATAGGCTAATCCTTTTTGAGATTAAAAATTTAAAGCTGCACAAGAATTTGGATATGTATTGGGAATCAGTTCAGATTTGATCTAGATACATTTCTGTTGTCTTAGATAGAGGTTTTCTGAGCAAAACATCTTATCTGCTGCAGAACGTGGGAGCAGAGAAGGTAGTGGTGGTGATCCATCCAGCTCAGTGACATGTTTCCATTCCTTATGTTGAGGAACTCGTTCACTGAGGCAGCTCGAGGTGCAGCTGCAGTGGGAGCTGCAGGTTGAGCTCTGGCTGCTGGAGCCCAGGCAAAGAGGCCCTGAAGAGCCGACCCTCGGCACAACAAGGCCCGGGGACCTGTGGCCCAGCCAGGGGACCGGACACTGAGACACGACAGGAGCCGATGATCCCAGACCTTCCCACACTTAAACTGGTGAGGGGATAAAAATCCAGGGATTCCTTTGTTCCGGGTCCCTCCTCAGAGGTTCCACCTTGAGCTGCTGGTTTGTTATTTAGTTTTTGCACCAAGACTTTCTGGACATCTGAGACTCTGCTATGGGAAACCTGGGGTCAACCCAATAAGGAAACCTGGTGTGACTGTGTGAGTGTATTTGGGAAAGAGCCTCGGTCCAAGCTCAGGTGGTGCGAGAGTGACTGACGGAGTTGCTCCCGGATGGTTGGACGGGGAAGTTTCCTTAATATGGGGCACTGTCAGCTGCACCAGAAGAATGTAAAAACTAATGTTAGACTCTATAAAAAAGGTTCATTTTCATCAAACCTGATTAGATCATGGACAGAAGGAGGACAGTTTTCTTCCCTTGTCCTGTTCAGAATGACCCTGAGTGCTCTTACATGAAGAGATTTATGCCTTTGAGTGCTGCAAAACTTCTGACGTCAGGAGCATTTCTTGGCAATGAGTTTCACAAGGTAATTATGCATTAAAAAAATGCATTTCCTTTCATTAGTATGAAATATGTTGTCTGTCAGTTGTATAGGCTGTTTCCCTTCCTTTTCTTTTTTGATATTACTGGTGAAGATGTTGGTGGTTCAACTTCGTTTCTCTGCCTGATGCCTACCCAGCGTGCCAAATAGCCTTTAGAGGTCTTCTGAGGGTGGTGAGTAAATGGGCATTTACTGTTAAACCTTGGCTGTCTTTTATGTGTGTTGAATCATTATAAAATGGATTTACTCTAGAAAGTTCTTTATATCTTATATGCAGAATCTGCATGTGGAGTTAAAAGCAGCTATACAAACTGACCCAAGAGGTGGTGGTAATAAGCCCTCAACAGACAGGAAAAAAATACTGGAAGAAAATATTTATTTGAAACAATTTGTCACTACTGTATCTGTTGAAATAAAATGCAAAGGTACCTGAAATGATACTTGGTGAACAAACACTTCACAATCTGAAGTAACTTCAGAGGCATTTTCCACTGAAAGAATAAGCAGTACTTTACAACCAGTGTTCTAGCAATTAGAGTGCCTTGGTAAGCAAATTCCTCTTGACATTTCCTGTTAAACCTGTGCCATCCACGACAACCATGCTATTGTTGCTGTACTTTGAATCTTTTCAATGTCATTCTGTAATTCTACAATTTTTTCTTTTTTATTAGAGGAGATAGAAGTAACAGCGTATGTGCCTTTGGTGTATTATGACTACTGTGCTTTTAAGTTGGCTGTATTTTGCTTGCAAAGTATCTCTGAATTATTCAATTGACTCAGAAGAGGTAGGTAATGCTTTATTAAGCCTTTTCACCCCTTCCATTTGTCACAGATATTTGGGAGTACTTTTGCTAGCAATATTAACACTGCTGATGACAGGTTTTGCAGTTTTTGCCTTTACCATGTGCAGAAAAGTGCCGAGACAAATAAACCTGAATAAGACCATCAGCATTAAGCTTTCTGGCAAGCCAGAAGGTTTCTTTAGGGGCAAGTATTTTACTCATAAAGTGTAGTGTAGAGGTGTAGAGGAGTTGAGCAAACTGTTAGTGTTCCGGAGTCTAGAAACAGGTATTGTTTTGTGCTTTGTTCTGACTGTCATTAGTTAAATGGTATCATGCAAACAGCACCACATGGGAAAAACTGGTAGAGATAACAAACACAGAAGTGATTTATTCAGTGTTGGTTCTTCGTGGACAGATTTCTTTTACCAGCCTTGTAGATTCCCAGTAGGTTCAAAAAATTTGCATTTCAGTCAGGGTTTATTGTCCTCCCTGCCTATTTTCACAGTTGCTGTTCAGCTGTGCTGATGGGTAACAATGAAGAGTATGCAAAAATTCTAAGACAAAATGCTCTGAGATGTTTTTTACCACCTAATTATTAAATAGTTTCATTCAGAATTCTTGTATGAAAGCTCTAATTGCTCAGAGTTCTCATGTCAAATTCCGTCACTGAAAGTAATCACTGAAAATGTAACTGGTCCAGAGTTATGTGCATTTCTCACAGCAGTGTTTATCACACAGTTACTCATACCATCTCCAATACATCATTACTAGAACTATGTCTAAAGCCCCTGATTAAAAATTCAATACCTGGAATAAATCTGATTCTATATCGACATAGAACTCTGTCTAAAGTCATCACCAGTAAAAGATTCCTGATTTGATATCACAGAGACAGCAAATAAAAGTAATGAAAAATAGAAAAAAAATAGAGGTGTTTCTAATCTTTTATTGTATTTCTTTAAATTAGCTGGTACAGTCTACCTTCTGATCTCTGGAAGTCCTTTATAACTAGAACTTGGGAGGATATTTATACTGTAATAATTATTGACAACTGAGATATGTATCTTTCATATGCTCTAATCTCCATGCCAAACAAACTGAATGATGAGGATATACTGACATATTTATTATTAAAAATATAATGTCCTGTAAGTAGTTACTGAACAAAGATTTCTATGTACCTTTTTTGTTATGATGACTCTACAATTTTTTAAAATTCTCTTTAAAAAAGTCTTGCCTTGTTCTATATCATTGTGAAGTAGTGAACAGTGAATAGCATAATGAACAAATCTGTTTATAAATATGAACATTGCACACAGGAGCTCTATAAAATATTCAGTCAGGTAACAGATGTTTATAACTTGCTGTATTTAAAATATATTATTTTTACAAGCTTATAATGTTAATGATTTATTTAAAAACAGCTTGCTTACTTGGAGAAAAATGTTCTGTTATGAGCATTATTAGCTGAAAAATCCTTCACACGGGTTTTAGATACTGAAAACCACCAGCATGACTTGATTTTGTTAGAGTTGATCACATCATGCAGTTGTGACAGAGGATGATTTTCTTGGGTGCATCTCATGCATGACGAGTTTGGTGAAAGTATTATTATGAGGAGTATTTTTCTCACTTAAAATATTCTACTCTTTCAGTGAAAGTATAAGATACAGTTTTATTTGTAAACAGCTGAAGTGTAGTATCTGCAATACACCACAAAAAAGTATAATCGCTTTTAAAATGACAAGACAACGTCACAGAAAGTGGCTGCTGGAATTGACAGAGGTGACGATCAGGCTCTGAAACTGTTTTGTTCTGATTGCATATTCATGACTCCTCTCTATAATATGTTACAGTTACCGTGTGAGTTGTTCTAAGCAGATGTTTTAACATGACTAGACTGACACCTTGTACTTTGAGATTTGCAAGTCTAATCTGTCACACTGTTCCCTTCACCTTTTCTCCCAGTGTCTAAATCTTGACGTGCAGGTTGTGGGACACATCCAAGAACACATACATGCAGGAGGACAACAAACTGTTTAATCCATGTTGCTACACTGGCGATGGTTGCTAACTGGTACAGCAGTAACCCACTCTAACACTGTACAGCCGAACCTACAAGTAGCTGTCAGTAACTGGTGAACACTCATTTGGCAGTAGCTCCATGCGAAATGTCCTTTCATACACACCCATGAGCAAATCATTTGCCTGAATTTCTCTCTGGCCTTGGGTAGCTCTTTGTAAGATGACTCTCTTGTTTGCTGTTTATGTGACACATTTGGTTTTTAGGCAGCCTCTTCCGACATGCTGTGCCATAACAATGACAGCTGCTGGTGAATGAATGATAAAGCTGCAGACACTTGGAGAAATAAACTGCTCCATTTGCCTCTTAGATAAGCAAGAAGGCAATGTTCTCTCTTCTTTTATGGTTTTCATTCAAGTTAGGAGGGAACAAAGCAAAGACACTATCTGTTCCAATTTTTTCTTTCATTGTTTGTTTTTCTAACAAAGTCAAAAGAATTTGGCAATTTTCTAAATAAATTATGATGTTTT
Organism: Melanocharis versteri; assembly: GCA_013397845.1. Taxonomy (NCBI): domain Eukaryota; kingdom Metazoa; phylum Chordata; class Aves; order Passeriformes; family Melanocharitidae; genus Melanocharis; species Melanocharis versteri. The sequence continues at coordinate 100,179 of VZTG01006518.1, forward strand.
AATTTTTTTTCTTTTCCCAGGAAGTGACAGTTTATCAGGAACTAAAGTTATATATGACTACATTCCTGAAGTATGTATATTCCTTTTTCTCATCCTCCTGTTAACTGTACACAGAAGAGTTTTAACTTGATCTCAATGCACAAGTAAAAAAGGTGGGATTTATAATTAAAAATATCTTGTGCAATTAAGAACTACTAATTCCTATCCACCTTCATTCATGAACAAAGGAAATATATACTATAGGATGTAATTCAAGACTCAAAGGCATGGGAGGGATCCCAAATTTACTGTTGCTTTGTCCAGTTGCTGCCTTACATCTGACCTTCCTCAAATCACAGTCTTTCCACCATTTTCCTGGGTGCTGCTGCCCATGTTTTCGTGGCAGAAAATACAGAAATCTTACATTGGCTCATCTTGTTCTCCATGCAGTTCACATCTAAAGGCCACCATGCACAACAGTCCTATGGATTTGAGTATTTTTTGAGTTAAATATGCTTCTGAGCAAAAGAAGAGAGGGGCATCTCTCTGCAAAGTGGACAAGCTTGCAAAGAGTCGCATGGACAGCTGACAACTGAGTTTTATGCCTGAGGGACAGTGACCAGGGTAACAGGCCAATTCCAAAGAGTGCTGTCTTTGTGCATCCGGTAAAAACATGTCTGTATTTGTTGGACATTGAGGGTGAGTAAGTTGCATGACTGGAGGATCTGCTGTGCCCAAGATTAAAGTAATAGGTCCTGGTATTTTGACAAAGCCAGTCAACAGCAAACCTCGACTTTCAGACCAGGGCACCTGGATTTAAGCTATTTGCAGCAAATTAACCAGACAGAGAACACTGTTGAGTCTGGTCCTTTAATGGGGAATAATTCACATAGCAACACCTTAGACTGCTGTCAACATTTCTGCAGTGCCGGATCAGTCTGGAACAGCAGCTGCAAGAGTGTTTAGCCTACCAGAAAACCCATTTTGATGTCTATCTAAATGTGAGAATGCATTTAAAAACTTGGATGGAACTACAGAAAATCTGGTCCCTTCAGGACGCAGCATGCAACCTTTCAAGTGTCTCCATGTCCCTCCAGACCTAGCAGCAGCTGAATAGAAAGAGTGAAATCACCTAAGATGGCAGAGCTGATCAAGCCTTGCTGTTATCAGAGGGAAGGCACGCGTTACTTTTCTGTCTGCCTATCCCCTGCTGCAGAGACCTGCCTCCTCTTTTGCAGCTGCTGTGAGTCTTCAGCGAGCTCCGGGCCCAGCGCTGGCATCTGCTCGCTTGTTCACACAAACCAGAGTGGTGCTGTGCCGCAGCCTGCTACAATAACTCCTGCATCAAGGGAGGGGGCAGCCTGCCCGCCACAGTCCCACTGCTCACCTTGCCAAAAGCATGAGGACGTTCTTTTTCCCCTAGATGCGTGGTCCAGAAAATATCTGTGATCATGCAGATTTTGGAAGAGGTGTCAAAAAGGAAGATAATTTTTGTTAGATGACATATTTTTGCAGTTCTACTGCTTTTTAAGATGTCATATATTGACATGAAACCTTGTAAATTTTCTAATTATACATGATAAAGTTTGTTCTATTAGTGTTAATACCTTTATCAATTTTTAGCATACTCTGGTACTTGTTTTGAAAAAAACCCAACAACAACAAAAACATGAAAAAATGCAGTTTGAGAAAAATTGAAGTGTTTTATATAAATTTTCCCCTAAAAGTAAAAGAAGAAATTAGTCTTTTAGCACATTTTCAGTTTTCTTATGTCAAAGCATTTCAAAAATGTCAAAACAGCTTTTCTTCAATTTATAGAGTACATTAATATGCTATATGTGTATAGAAATTATATTACTAGATGTTTAATATTACACCCTTTGAGTTTTATAATAAAAGGAGAACAAAATGTTTTGATAGTGTTGGCAAATACTTAGAAATTATTGAAATTAGTACTTTCGGGTTTTAATTTCATGGTAATTTTTTTATTTCATGGTAAATATACGATTGTTATGACTTTTGATTTCGATATGAAGTAATATTTTTCTGGTAACTGCTAGGGATGTCTTCAGAACACAAATTGTGTTTAATGAGTTTTCTTCACCTTTTTGCGAAGACGTAACAACACACGTGTTTTCCCACAAGATGGCAGAGGCGAGTTGGGAAATTTATGGGCAAAGAAGTGTGGAGGCGTGAAAAAATGAAAATAGAAGATACAGGCTTGATAAATGGACAAGAATGAGGATATTAAGAAGTCACAGGGGAAATTCCAGCTTTAATTCACTTTTTTTTGGGACCAGACAGAGCAGCAAATATTTTATTTTAAGATCATATACCATGGCTTTCTGGTAGCAAGCAAAAATTAGATACAAGATCTAACTGCAGTTATCTAAGATTTTATTTTTCTTTTAAATGAAGTGTTTTCAGGTAGAGATTTCACTCTCACATACAATATATACATTCAATATTTTCATATTCATATGGCTGAAAAGTGTTCTGTTTGTTTGCTGTTAACTGAGTAGTTAGAACCCACAAATTATTTTACCAAAAACAAAAAAAAAATTAAGAAGAAAAGATATTTGAAGAGACAATGAAGAAGATTCATTACAAGTGTAGTCATAAATACATATCAGAAAATTTTTATTAATAATTTTAATCAATATTTTATGATGCCAGAACTTGTTCTGAATCTCATTCAAATTGACATTAAAACCCCCATAAGTAATGAAATACTGCGTAGCAGAGTTGCCATAAATATACAATAAAGTCCTAGTTCAATCACGAGAGGAACCATCATCAGTGGGCATACAGTGATCTTCCCTGTTCCTAACACAGAAATACAAACACGTTTTTCACACTACCTTCATAAAAATCCTACAATTATTTTTATTCTGATCTAATTTCAGCTTGGCAAGAAAGCAAGTGGAGTACGGAAGCCAAAGCAGCAAATTCCAAGCGTTAAGTAAAAGCTGGGGTTTTTTTCCCTGTTTTGTATGAAGCAGCTTGGACTGTATGTCTGTTTCTCTACACATGTATGTGTGTGTGCACACCTCCCCCAATCCTCCCACCTCTTTCCAACTTTTCCAACCCTATTTCCCGAAAGGATGTACACCTACCTATTGCTACTTTACTGTGGCAGTGCAAAGAATGACCATTTTCTGAGGATGTCAGTGCAGAGTGAGTCTCCGTGTGGAAATCATCAGTGGTGCAAACACAGGGGACAAGGCAGCTTGTAGCATGCAGCAGCTCAGGAGCTGTCCACGTGAGTTCGGCCCCTCCTGAGTCACAGCTCTCTATGAGGGATGGTAGATTTACTCGTGGTGATGTAAAGCCTTCCTGTGAGATTTGCATGAGGAAATGGTTCATCCAGACGGATCCCAGCCGAGGTTAAGAATGGCCACTCAGAAAGCATGGCTTGGCCCCATCCGGCACATGAACTTGCTGGTAAAGGGTCACACTTGGATACCTGTGTCTTTCCAAAACACGAGAGGGGCAGCTGAGGATGTCAGCTCCACAATGAAGCAAGGAATTCTGGCTGTGACAGACTCTTGGTCCTTTCTTCTGACATTGCAAGGTCAAGTTCCTACTTATCAGCTTTCAGATGGGCTTCCAGCAAGGCGATGTCACCTTGCCTTTCTCAAGCGAGGGGAGTTGTCACACAGCCTCAAAGCCAGCAATGCAGCAAACTTGGGAGGAATGGATTGGCTGTCTCAGCTGCTGTAGGGGGACAAGAAGAAGCATGGTAGGCTGCAGGGGACAGGAAGAGCTTGCACTGAGTCTTTGTATAAACTTAAGTTTCCCTGTGTCCCTCAATTGCTGTTTCTCTGTTGGGTCTTTGAGAGTACTGTGATTTACAGAAAGGCATGTTTTGATGTCAAAAAGACTCTGTGAGTCATCTCCTTATTGTTGAACAAATATGGATGTTGTTCCCCTAAGGTCTTGGAAAAGAAATTCCAGTGGGAAGGATGTTCCACAAATCACCCAAAAAGTTTCACCCCTAAGTGTCTGAGAGCTTTTGCTATCTTTAGCATAGTTTTCCTTAACAATTGTTATTTGTGTTCAAAATTTGTTGTGCTGCCAATGAAATATAAGAAGAAGAAGTTGTCATGATTCCCATTATAAGAGATGCACTTATTTGAGGAAAATTGCCTATTCTTCTACCCTACATGTCTTAAATTTTTTTTTTTTTTTGGTATTGTACCTGAAACCAGATGCAGTATTCCTGTACTCAGTGCTTCTGACTTCTCTGAAGAAGGAGTTCCCAGCATTGCTTTTGCTGAAATAGCATTTATTATAATTTGGAATTTGGTTTGGGGTTTTTTTTCACCTTTGACCAAATTCTAATCTGCTTTGTAATTGCTATGTTGATTGAAGGCTTTGAAAGCTGATTTTTATTTCCTGTAGTTTCTTGATCTTGACTACAATAGCTTGTTTTTTCTTCATGATATTTTATGGCTTTCCTACTTTATGCAAATTTTTGTTATCTCCATTTGCTAAGAGGTAAATTCCACCTCTGCTGAAACCACCAAGGGCTGCGCTATTCTCATGAATGAAAGTTAAATAGAGTTATGAATGCCTTAAAGCTAATTGATGCATCATGTAAGTATTACAATGGCAAATGTAAATAACGTCCAGGCTTTATTCTGGCATTGTCTTGGTATCCTTTAGTTTTAACCTGCTACTGAACAAAAGTGACTGTCAGGTGTTTTTATGTTTTCAAAACACTTTCTTGCAACATAGACTGAGATGATTTTGTTTGCTCAAGTGAAAGCTTACTTTATAGATGTGGTTTTTGACTCATTACAGTGTCAGGTTGACACTGTTGTTTGGATGCCTCAAGAATAGGAAGAGTCTGATTCCCTCAACACCCAGTTTTATTGCATCGGACTAAACTATTTTGATCTTTTTCACTCAGGTTGTTTGGGTTTTTTAAAGTATATGAACACAAATCATTAGCATGTGTATATATTCTCCCCATTTCTGAGCCTTTTATACTGGGTTTGGACCTTCATGTTGGTAAAGGCAGACAAAGCAAGAAATTATAAAGCAATTTAGCTGTGTGATGGAGTAAAAAGTAAACTGAGCAGACCATAGTTTGTACAAATCAGTTTTGTGGAAGTAAAATTTGACTTGTCTCCTGGAATCAAGTGTCTGCAACAACAACCAGAGAAGCTGAAATGAAAAAGAATTTGCCTAAAATGTATTTTCAGTTTGCTTCTGCTGTGGTATCACTTTTTTGATGTAGGATTTATCTCATCCAAATACAGGCTTCCAAATGGAAACCACTAGCGGTCAATTATAAATTAGAAATTTTCTTACCTTTTCCAAGTGTATTCTACCATATCCTGAAGAGTTTGAAAGTTTTCCCTCTGTTGTGAGTTGACTTAAACTCTTTTGACTGCATTGTCACAGAAGGAAAATATACTCAAAAAAAAGTCACCACAAAGTTTCATTTGGAAATGCATTTTTTAAAAAAATCTGTATTCCTGACAAACTTGATACCATTACCACCTTTAGAAAGTACAATCAAAGGATGTAGGAATAGGAGTGACTTTTGTGCTTTTTAATTTTTCTAATTACGAAAAGAAAATGTAGCTCGCATACGAAGTTTCAGGTCGTTCGAACTGTCTCACAAGCATGTGGTGGCTTGTAGTTAAGCATGACAGAACAAATGGAATTGGCCTGTTCTTTTTTCAAATTCCTGGTCAGAAAGCTGGATTACAAATTGAAGGGAAAAGTAATTAAATGGATGACATAACAAATTATGTTACTTTTAAAATTCTCACATGCACAAACAAGAATAGATATTGTTTAGCTTTCCACATTTTTTCCACATTGGAGAATAATATTGTCTTGTGTGTATTACTCTCTAAACTCCCAAAAATGCAATATGCGAAAGTGTCCATGATTCATGTTTTTATATCACTTGGTTTTGGAAAGGAGAAGGCTGAATCTAGGATGTGAGTGAGGTTCATATTGTAAAGAATGTAAAAAAAAATCGTTTAAAGCACCTTTCTATTTTGAAAACTAAATAAAATACATGACTTCATGGGCAATTTATTTTCTCAGCATTTCTTAGTTTGGGCCATTTACATGTAACATTAAAATATTTCATGATACCTGGCTCCAAAAAGACCTTGGAACTGGAGCGTGAAAGTTTGTCCTTTACATTTCACCAGAAACAAGGATTCTGAGATGGTTGGTTTTTCAGCTGTTCTGTTGATAACAGGTCAGAAAAAGATCTGATCCATTCTCCCAGCTATTTTCATATACTAACTGGAAAAGAATAAAAGTATTTTGCTCACACAATGCTACAAGCAGTTCTCTGAACACAAATAAGGAACAGAGATATCAGTACTTTGTCATTACTTTCTAAATTAGAAGTTTTATAAATAGCACAAACTAAAGAAAAGAGGAAAAAAGATTGAAGTTCATATTACAGTGGATTCAACATTTCTGTTTGACTTTCTGTTTACAGCTGAAGTAAAATGTTTTCTCTCTCCTTCAGGTACTCTCAGAATTTCAATCTGACTCTGAGTAGATCTGAGGTTTTTCCAAGATCTATCTTCCTCTGATTGAGAGGCCTCACATTTTTAATTATTGCTTACAAGTTGAAGAAATTCATTGGGATATGTAAAAGCTCCATGAGGTTCTGTAAAAAGACAGAGCAAAAAGACATTGCTGCCTCCAGAAGAGCTTATTGCCCTCTCTGAGAAATGCTGAATGGAATACTTTTTTTTTAATTTAAATAAATATATATTTAAATTTCAGTGATAATTTCACCTTTTCCTTTGGTTATTTTGAGCAAAGTATTTCCATTTATCAAACTGTTTCACTATCAAACTAGGCTACTCTGAAAAAGCCAAGGAAAAATGCCAAACCACTTGCATTTGAATACTACAAATCCATTTTTATATCTGCCAAGTTTTGCTGGGCTTCACACCAAAATTATGTGAAACTACAAATTTCTTGCTGTGCCACTCTGGCTCTCCAAGGATTAATTTAGAAAAGAGGAGTAAAACCCACATGTGTGTAGTCTTTACCAAGGTTCTTTCTTTAAAGTTTTGTTGTAACAATTCTTTTTAGCTGTTTGCTGTCTCTTCAGAGTTTTAGATAATAAAACCTTTTAGTCAAAAACTTTAAATCTTGCAGTGAGCACCTGGCCATGAAATCCTCCGAAGTTTTAATCACAGTACCAGAGCAACAGTATGAGCTCTCTTTTGCTTGTGGCAAGGAATTTTACCACAGTATAATCAATGTACAGCACATGCAAAAACCCCTCATAAAATTAATTTTTTTAAAACAGTCCCTTCCTTGCCTTCTTGATGGAGCAATTCAGTACTTTCCTTAATAATCATGACACTTAAGCACTTCAGAAAGCACTTTTCCTCTTCAAAGGTTTCTTCAAGCGTTAAGTGATAAAAACATTGACATGGGCCAGGCAGAGAAACAGCAGCCTCTTTGCAGGAGGAGGCGAAGGAGTAGAAAGGTTTGAGACTTGGTTCTGCTTGAAGTTGTCCTCACACGGCCTCTTCTGCAGCCAGGCATGCTTACCCAGCCGGTAACTCCACCCTGGCTTAGCTCCCAGCTGCCTGCCACAAGGTCCTGCACAGAACGAAGCTACGCCCAAACCCGGCCTGGATCCCACCGCCTGCTCTCCTGGTGCGCGAGGGTCAGCGGATCCCTCCCGCTGCAGCCTGGCCACCGAGCTGGCTGAACCCCCGGAGCTCTGCTCCACCGTGCCCGTGGCACTGACATCCCTCCTCCCGGGTTTCCTTTCGCAAGGCAGAGACAGCCATTGCTCCAGCGACCACACGGAAGTAGTGCTCTGAATTCCTTCAGAGATGTGGCGTCCCTGCAGCCCTTCTCAGCTCCTGCAGAGGGTGGTAGCTTCTTTACGTAGTCTTTGAATCTCACTGAGTTACACGACATAAGCCAGAAATAAAGCTGTTACAGAGTGTTATGCTCAAGCCATTTAATTGCAACAGCCAGTGTCACAGATCTTGGTTTTGTAGTATATGTTGTAGTGAAAACCCCACGGGATAAACTCTCAGGGAAATTTTATGGGGTTGTGTTTGATCTCCTCTAGCACACGTACCACACAACACCTGCAATGAAAGAGTTGGATATGTGGTTTCAGTGAGCAACATGACTGATGTGTGAACCAGAAAGTCATAATATCATGAATGTTTATATTGCAGGGTCTTCTCCTTACCTAATCTCCTTTGTCTCCTTTGTATCTTATCACTGGACACATTATTTATTTCACCGATGCCTCAGTTTCTCTAACTGTACAGTAATAAAATTCACACTTCCCAAGGTGCTTAAAAATCTCTGAACAAACTCAATACTTTAAAATCTCTGGACAATTGGCAGAGCTGTTTAGCAGCAGTGGCAAAACTTTGCAGGCAAAAAGATTTCTGCAGGTATAAGATATACCACAATATGAGACTCTCTGTCTCTGATTGCAAAAATGGCATTGGCCTAATAGTCCTTGACACACAATTGTTTTCACACTGGCAGTACAAATCCAGGCAGCCCTAAAAGACCAAGCACTGTCCCCAGGGTAGCTACCGAACTTCAGAGTAGTAATGACATATGTATCTAAAAAGAAGTGGTTCCTTTCAAAATGTGCAGATTTTTCCTGATAATATAAATGACATCTGGATACTCAAGTCCATATATATATTGACAGTTACTGACAGTCTCCACACAATTTCTATACGAATCTTACAACTGAAGGGAAAACATTAGGAAACAAAATATTTGACATACAAACAAGCAAACAAACAATGCTTAAAGCATCTAATTTCCTCTTACTGGGGTGCAAACCCTGCCCTAAATTACACTGCATTTCCTTCAGTGCATAGTTTCAGTAACAGATGTTTCATACCATCCTCTGAAGAACAGAAAGAAAAGTTGTGTAGTTTGAAATACTTCTCAGTATTTCCCATTCAATAAGAGTATAACTCATATATCTGGTTTATATCATCATTTTCGTGTGCTGTTGATCACAGTACACCAGTCATCGCCCTCTGTACAGAAGACATACCAACTCCCTATTTTGCATTACCTTCAGTAGCATATAGTGCTTTACCCTAAATGCTGAACCTGGACTTCTCTGTTCCTCACTGCCAGCGTCTCTGCACAACAGCCCTGGTGGAGCCCTCATGGTGAAAAAAAAATCTGTTTCATACTGACTGCTTCCAAATTCACTTTTTTTCCTCTGTCTTTGAAAGTCTGTTGATTTGTGAGTGGAGGATTCCTTTCATGAAGTGTTGAGGGGCCCCTGCAAGGGCTCTGATATGTAGAAGAAGGAGCTGGAGCTTTTTGATCAGTGGCTTTGTTTTCTGCTTGAATCCTGAATGTATCAGCTTGATAAGTTTTTTCTGTTTTAGTTTTGTTTTACTATGTTTCTCATTTTATATTCTCCATCCTATTTAGCAGAGGCTTTTGAATTCTCTGGCACTCCCAGGATATTTGGATGGATAGGGAGGGGGAACTCTTTATTCTCTGAGATTTTTTGATATCAATATTGAATTTAGTGAATTCCACCTGCACTGTAAAATAATCTAGCATACAGAGGAGTAGGTACTGAAACACTCAAGTTGTGTGTAGCTGTGGTCACCGCCAAAATGCCCTGGGTAAGTAGTGGACCCAAGTCAGCTGGTCTTCTAAGCTAATATGGGATGATTATTCTACACCCTGAAGAATTTATCTAGAGGTGACTGACCAGGGGTGCAGAACATCCCACTCAAGATGTGCATGGAAACGTTTAAACGATACATGGTATATTGCCCCTGTTTCCCACATTCCTTCACCTGGAGCTTGCTATACCCAAATCAGGATACTCCTTGTTGGCTTCCCTCCCCTCCTCTTCTCCCGGGTGGTCACAGGTGCCCCGCAGGGCTCCGGTGCTGCTCTCTGGCCGTGGTTGGCCAGCCCTGCCATGCCTCTGGGTGCAGGTGCAGAGGCGTCCTCTCCCAGACTCCTCGCTCCCACAGAGGGGCAGCTTTCTCTGCTGACCAGCTCCTGAGCCCTGCAAGCTCTCCAGTGTCGGTGATGCACACACTTGAAGCAGATTTCAGGGGAACATTAGAAACTTGCTGTTTTGCAGGTCCTTGGAAGTGTCTCAAAGGAGTTCGAGAGGAGTTCATTGACGACAACTGGGAATTTCCCCAGAGTGGCTGGTTGCTGCCTGAAGGGCAGTCAAAGCAACAAGGGAGACAATTCACTTAGTTTTAGTTGTGAAACATTTTTCTCTTTGCTAAGGTTAATAATTTTAATGTGTAGTTGTGTTTTCATTTACAGTACAAAATATTCAAACACTGATATTTTACTACCTCTAAAGAAATGTGTTTTGTTATTCTGTATCAGATAGCACTAGCCAGTTTCTCAGCCAGCATATTAAAAAAATTCAAAAGGGGATTAGACATTGTCTCCCTGCAGTGAAGTTAATTTTCAGCATAACCATTTGGGCTTTCTGAAATTTGCTCTAGGTCTGTTCTGGTATTCATGTTTGGTTCCTTGCCTCAATTTCTGTTTTACTTACTGTTGTCATAGGTTTTCAACTGCCAGTTTATCACATTAAATGTCTCCCTGCACTTGTGGGCAATATAAAGTACAAAACTGTCTCTGACTCCAAAATAATAGTTAAATATAATGAATTCTCTAAGCACTCTACTGAAATAAAACATGAATCCTCCACTTGTATCTACCCTGCAGCCTAAGCCACTGACATACAACATTATTTGTTGTGCTGTAACTTCCTCAAAAAAAACCTTTGTGGGTAAATCTTGTTTCATTGTTGCCTTAGTGTTTCTGAAAGCACAAGCTAAAAGACAAAATCTGTTTCAAGAAACTGATTCAAGCTTCAGTGTCCACAGAACACCTCTGAGACACAGACTTGCGTCTTGTCCAAGGGCACCAGCTGGATGCAAAGCTCCAAGGCTGTTGACGTTAAATTAGTTTGCTCTGCACGGGCAGCTACTCTTGACCAGAAGACGGAACGAGCAGTTTTAGAAGACATCAGTAACAAAGTCCATACTGCAACTCTGATAAGTAGAGAGTAAAGGAAAGCAGTTTCAATTAACACAATTTCGTTTGTGGAAAATCTGTCAAGGGTGTCCTTCAATGACATTGACAGAATTACCTGCATACTATCAGCATATTAGCTACAGTTTCCTTGACTTGTAAAGCTCTCACCTTCAGAAATGTGTCATAGCTGCAGCTCCAGTAGATGAAGCAGTTCTCCAGCAGATCTCCACTCATTAAATTAATCTTCTCCTGCTAGGGGTCAAGAATCCAAATCAACCAGAACTTTGAATTTGTTTTGCACTTGCACTCAGGTAAACATTATTAGAAAATGATAAGACATGGAGAATTAACTCTCATGCAGAAAACTTGCCCATAATTTCCCTCCTTAAAAAGAGATGAGGAAATATGCATTAGCATACTTTTGTCACTGATATAAATATGTATTTAAATGAGGGGATAGTAACAGTAAATGGAAAATGTAATTTGCAGTGGAAATCCCGCCTGAAATAATTGTGGGGGGGAAATACAGGGAAAAAAAAGGGAAACATCTTATTTTATGGTGCTGAATTAGGAGTTGCAAGTGTGTGCATTCATTTTTATGTAGTGTTTACTATTATTAAAAGCCTAAGGTTTCTACTGCCTAATCCTTTAAATAATAGAAATATTAAGGGAACACACACCCCAGGGTCTTTTTTAGACTGTAGGTAGCTCTATTCCAATGTAAATTTCAATATCATGAAATTGAGATAATTTTATTCACTCAGTTATCTCCTGCTTTCCAACGTAGCACACATGGGAACTTTCTTTTTCATGGATTTTTGCAGCAGTGAGCCTGAAGAGAACCCATGTTAAATATCTGATGCCTTACAGGGACTTTGATTCTTGATTTTTTTCAGTTTTCACATCAAATTAAGTTGTTATAGCATACAGTAATGAAAAGCAACATTTGTATTAAACTGTAGTTATGTTTATTGATTGATGCAAAACCCCAGATATACTTCCTTTCACTTTGGAAAATAGATGAATCTTGTTTAGCTCAATCTTTATTCTATCAACAAAACCAAGAAAATTTCTCCAGTGTAGTCTGACAACTGACTATCTATGCTGGTTTAGGAAGAGAAAGATAACTTGGTGCTATGGTTCTCTTAAAGGTGTTTTTGTCCTGGCTTTTTACTTATCTCTACCCTTTTGCAGAGTTTCATTAAGCAATTTGCCTCCTCGTATGCAACACATCTGAGCCAGAACTTATATACTAACCAGAAAGAAAGGTTTAATATGCATGTGCAAAACTGTCAGAAACAAAGAACCTCTGCACATCTTGTAATGATTTGCAACCAGTTCAGGGACTGTGGCTTGACTTCTGCAATATGAAAAATTATAGTTGTGAGCAGTCTTTTGGCCTCTAGGATCTGTAGAGAGTGAGCGGAGCAAAAGAAGAGCTGGAGGCATGTGTATTCTGCATGTAGCCAGCTTCTCTGCAAGTCCTACAGCAGCTCTAGTGGAAGCAATAGGATTTACATTGGTTGGCCTTTTTTGTTCTGTGAAGTTAGCCCTCCTTCCCCAGTTCTGGGGGTGATCTCCAGAATTACACAACCTCCTTAAGAATGTCCTTTATTTTGAGGTCTACAGCAGATAAATAATAATTTGATATCTGAAATCACTGCCTGTCTTGTTGTCTGTTATCATCTCCCTGTCTCTGCCTGTATTATTAGAATCTGTAAATGTCTTTCAGGACAAAGATCATACCATGTACATACAACATTTCTTAGACTTGCCTTACTTCTGGCTGCTCTCAGGGAGGAGACTGTGGGCTGTGTATTCTTGTCCACAAGGCATTTTCATTCTTACACTGTCAAATATTATTAAGTTAGTGATGGAACAACATTCATTTTTTTTGTTTTGTGCTTGTACAACAGCTATCCAGATATTAAAATGATCTGTGAAAATATTTCCCCGGCACTTGATTAGCAATCACTGGTGTTTCAAATAAATTCTAGTACATTGGTGTCAGAAAGGTATTTATATTTCCAGGGTTTCCAGTCATCCTAGGTGCTTTTAATTGTGTAGTGCTTAGCTTACTTTTTTTCCAAAGGAAAGATATCATTCAAGCTGAATTCCATCTTAGCTAAGATTCATCAGGAGTAAAATTTTTCCAGCAGGTGCAAATAGGACAGTTCTATGTCATGGTGTGGTATGTGACTTCACCAGAAAGATGAAAAGGGAAATGCTGTGGACCTGCTGCTGTCTTCGGACCATCAGTATCTCACCAGCTTGAGACTTCCTGCCAACTCCTGGTGGGCTCAATGCTTGTGAGGTGCTGACTGAAATCTGGTACTGGGTGATTAATAACTAAATCATTATAATAATTTCAAACTGTCCCTACATAAATACCATGTGGATGTTGCACTGCACAGATGAAAACAGAAGACCAGTTCAGAATTACTAGTCTTCCATTTGTGATCAAAACCAGCTACAAGTTCATTGTCCCCCAGGGCACAAAGCTAATTCATTAACCCACTGCACTAGGCAGACCTTGCACTGACACCTGGTGCTAGTGATTTCTCATGCAGAACCTGCCATTCCAAGCAAGAAGCAGCTTTGTGTCCTTGGAGTTGGAACTAGAGAAAATGTCATTGTGATTTAAGCAACAGTGATCAAAAGTAGATAACTCAAATCAGTAGGACTCAGTTCCAGGCCTTTATACCAATCCAAAATAAGTAAAGAACATCATGTTTAAAGAAACGACTTTTGTATAAGACTTGACTTTTAAGTCTGTCTGCAAAGACAGACTTATTCTTTTTGATCTGAATTCCATGGTTTTCCTTACTTATCTAGAAAGAATTTGCAACACAGGTAGTGAACTTGAATACAAAACAAAAACAACAATAGGCAACAGTTTCTTTATGGTTTTACCAGCTCAAGAAAGAACCATATTGAGAAATTATTAATAGTGCTCTTAGAGCATTTGGTTTAGCAGATTATTGTGGCAAAGAGAAGCAGGGACAGAGGCGATGGACTCTGGGCCGTGTTTTGCCTGTGGTGTTGAACCCCTGTGACTAACAACAGCTTGGGCTGTCTCACACAACAGATGCACTTAAAAATCATTTGCACTTTCTGTGTTAATGGTACTTTTCAGAACACGTTTACAAATCCATATGGAGACTAAAGAAGTGACAGAAGAGTTTCTACCCTGTACTCTGTAGTGCTGAAGAACCAAAACTCTGACTGGGTTTCAGAGCAAACATGGCATGTTGGAAAGTAGGTATTAAACGTAACTTTCTGTGTCAGTTGGAACATCCTTAAATGAATTACAGATTAAATGTCTGTACTAAACAGTTGCTGAGTAGCAGCATCTGCATTGTGGTTAGTTGCTAATGAAGCAAGCTATGCATTCCCAGATGTTCAAGCATAGAACTGGTCATGAGGTTTATATATGGTAGATTTTGTAGCTTGACAGGTATCAAAGAATTTCAGGATTTTTGGGCTCAACCAGTTTTTGGTCAACAGACATTTCTGTAATGTTATGTTTGCATATTGCTACTAAATATGGTTGTAAAGATAGGGAGCCAAGTAGGAAAAAGCTATAGCTAGACTTTTCTTTGTTTCTTTGTCTTTTGTAGGTGCGAACCTGTACATTGTAATGTCTCTTCTACATTTCAACCAAGTCTTGCAATGTTTTCCTAAGTAAGCATGTGCTATCTGAGTTGTATAACTCCTCCTGGATTTGCCCTGATTTAATAACTTTCTATTTTCTCTAGGACTTTAAATCAGCAGGGGATATACAAATCACAAAAAAACATTTTGTCAAGAGCAAATTTTGAGCTAGCTGGAATAAAAATGTATATGTACAAAAACAAAGCATTTGGATAATATTCAGAAAAGGACACATGAAATTTCACAGTGAAGCTGATCTGTGGTGGGTGGAAGTGCTTGTTTTAATAGCAAAACTATGGCAATAGCTGCACGGTGCAACCTGTACTCTAGATAAAACAGCATAAATATTGCAATGCCCAGTCATTCAGCAGGGAAAAGAGTAACATTTTCCGAATGGGCTACTTCTTTATTCAAACTGCCTTCCATTTTGCAGGTGATAGCTCCTTCTCTCTGCTTGTCCAGCTGTGGTTCCCATCCAAACACAATGCTCTGGGAAATAATTTGTTGCAACAAATCCCCTTTATAAATAATAAACCAAAGCTTTGTCTCAAAGAACACCAGGACAGCTGTCAAAAGAGGTGAGATTTGTTTACAAAGAGAACAAGGAGATGTAAATGGATGAGGCAGGAGCAGTGGGAAAAGGAAGTGTGGTGTCTAAAGGTTAATGTACAATGCAACAAAACACACAGGGCACATTTCAGGGGAAAAGTCAGACGCATTTGAAATATGAGATACTACATAAAGTAAATCATGTGAATCACTAGGTCATGAAACTGTGAGAAACTTTATTTTTATTCTAGAATAGCAACTTATCTGGCTTGGAGAAAATTTTCTTATCTATTCAGCAATAGAAGATACAAAAATGTTTACTTCCAGTATGTATTGTTTGGAGGATGGTAACTACTTTTATTCTTTTCCAAATGTTTGCTGCTCCTGTATCAGCACAAAGATGTATAAAGCTATAAAAAGTAGTCTGTGGTCAGTGTGACACCTATCTTTTGAGATCCCACGAATATTCATGTTTATGATGACTTAAATTTATAAAATGATTTAATGTGATGCAATAAAGACTTCCCTGGGCTTACATCTAAGGGTGAATAATCAGCTCCAAATAGCATTACTGACTCAAATGAACTATTTTTAGTTTCTATTTTGACAACTGCTCTGGTGATTAACACCTAGGAAAACACAAGTGCAGGGAACAATCCATGGCAACTTGATACTCAGTTTTTAGCTCTTGAACATGCAGAAAAGCAGTTAGATTTTCTTTATGTTTTTATGATGTATAATAGCATTAGTGCTCTCTAAGTCAGGCATTTCCTGGCAGCTAATGGTGGGTTGAGTTAAGAGCCCCTGGGTTTATCTCAGACCTTTTATTCTTCCAGCCAGTCATTAGCTTCCAGGAAATGTTTGACTCAGGGGTCATTATTGCCTAAATATTGCCTCTAAAAGCTTCTCATTACTATCAATTCATTTTGCTTTTGTGCTTATTAGCAGGCATAAGTAGTAATACTATTAACTATAATAACAAATCAGGCAAATAATAAAGGCTCTGCAGGCCAGGGACAGGGCCAAGACAAATTATTTTCTATGTATTTCTAGTTTAGGGCTGGATATTGACACTGTAATAAATCCAAACAAGAAGAGTAAGTATCCAGTGATTACTAGAAGAGAAGAGGCAAAAAGAGAAAAGAAGAAAAGAAGAGGGAGAAGCAATTTCATGGCCAGAGAAAAAAAGACAGAGTCAGAGGGAAAAAATAGCATACTGCAAAGTCTTGAGTGAGGAATTCTGCATTTCTGCCAATGAGAACAGGTACAAGGACATACTGCAGTGTGCCAAGTAATTGCACATATTTCATCACCAGTATCCTCTTTCTGTGTTTTCAGTTTTATACATGGAAACAACAACCTGTGGCTTGAGGCCACTGTACAAATATTAACCAGGGCACTCTCTTTGATTTAGTTACAAGTTTCCTGCAAGAGAAGACCTCATGTGAAATCCCCAGAAACAAAAATGGAACGTTTCCTCAGCGTGAACCAAAACTTTATTCCTTTTTCACCTGGTGAAATTGCAGCTCAGTTTCTCATAAGCCTGAATCCATTATCATGCATATTCCTTTGTGCTCCCTCCATCCGTTATCTTGTATACTGAGTAGTTCAGCTTCTCAAACTATCCTATCATTTGTTGCCTGGGAGAGAAGCTGACCCCCAGCTGGCTACGCCCTCCTTTCAGGGAGTTGTAGAGAGCGGTGAGGGCTCTCCTGAGCCTCCTTTTCTCCAGGCTGAACAACGCCAGCTCCGTCAGCCACTTCTCACCAGGCCTGTTCTCCAGTCCCTTCCCCAGCTCCTTTGCCCTTCCCTGGACATGCTCCAGCACCTCAGTGTCTTTCTTGTCGTGAGGGGCCCAAAACCAGACACAGGACTTGAGGTGTGGCCAGTGTCCAGTACAGAGGGACAATCACTGTCTTGGTCACAATATTTCTGATACAGGCCAGGATGCCCTCGGCCTTCTTGGCCACCTCAGCACACTGCTGGATCATGTCCAAAAATACAAAACATTGCTTGCTTTTGACTGCCCTTATGTACACTCACCAAAGAAAAGCATTGCAAGCTGAAGATTAGTACACAGTGCATGCCCCCTAAGCAGCCACCACGATTCCTAGCCCTTTTCTTGCACGATCTTCACAACATTTGTTCACTTCAACGTTTACTCATATAAATTGTCCATGAATGAGTCAGTGTTCAGCAGTGAGACCTTCCACTGAGCTGCATTTTAGTGAAGCACTTTTGTGAGCACTCAAGCTCATCAATATTTCAGTAAACTTTGGGCCAATATATTTCTAAATTATTCTGGAAGCAGACTGAAAGCTGCGCTTAAATTAAGCCTATATAAGTTAAAAGCACATTTAGGCATCTTGGATATCAAGTCTAATATATTCTGTTACTACGTCCAAAAGAAAAAAAAAAAGAGAGAGAAAGAATTATTTCTTTAAACATCAATATACCTATTCTGGAGACCATAAAGAGTATACTACCTTCAACCCCATTTATTTGATTACATTATATTATCAATACAAACCTCACACAGAACTGACAAGATCTATTAACCTATCCCTGTGCGTTATTCTGCAAAAATAATTGGAAGCCATAATTATCTATATTTAAATTTGATGTCTACAGGTATGAGCTACAAACAGGACCCTAGCTGAGTTACAGCCTCAGGTGAAAGCTGCCCTGGAAAAAGTGTGAAAAAAAGTAGTATGATAAGATTATAAGTACTTCCAAACTGATGCATTTTAGAATTAAATTCAAGTTAAATTAATTAATCTAACTCAATATTATTAGGAAAATTGTTCAATGCTGAGAGGAAAGATACATTCTGAGTAATGAAAATAATGTTGCCCAAAAATGAAAATTCCATTCTGTTGAGCAGAAATAAAACTGGGTTTCCAGCCAACACCTGCAGAAGGAATGGTTCCCTGAGCTCTGGATTTGAAACAGATACATTTATTCCTAACTGTATTTAGCCTTTCAGAAGTAGATAGACATATGAAACTCCCATAAGTTTGAGTTTCTCCATCTCAAAGGCAGCAAGAAAAACACCCACTTGAATTAGTAAACTGCAGTGGGAAATTACTCCCTTAACAGTTTACTGAATCAGTTTTCTAATTAAAGAAAGTAAAATCTTAGTAGTTTTCAACTTACCACAATGTTCAGTGTTCCAAACAATAGTCTTGAACCCATAACCTATCTCAAACTGACACTTCAAGACCACTAAGGCTGTGGAGTCCAGTGTTCAGAAAATGAGGAACTACCAGAATAAAGTTGTCCCTGATATCTGAATTCACCCTTCTTATGCATATGCATTACCTTGCAATTCTTTCTTACATAACAGCACACAAGCTGTTCCACGGGGTGCCTGACTCAGTATGGGAAGACTAATCATTTGGTATTCCCTTTTATCCTCACTGGAAAGGCCCCAGGGCTCACTTAATGCATACAACGGGAAACCTTCAGTGAATTAAACGTTAATAATTCCCTCACTAATATTTCTATAGTAATTTCTTTATGGTCTCTAGGACTGTTTTTTTCTTTTTTTTTAATGTGTTTAGATGCCTGTTCAGACTGCTGGTAACCTCCTTAAAATTTTCAAAATTGTCTTTGTCACGAGGCTCTGCAGCAATTGTAAGCATTTGTGTGGTGGTAACCTCTGGTAGGAGTTACCCAGAGATTCTTCCCTCCTTTGCTGCTTTGCAGGAGGATTCACCCTCCTCTGGTACAGTCCCAGTGCACCACCTGGCAGAGATCAAGGCTGCTCTTTATATTTCCGTTGTGTTTGTGCCATAACTAGCTGGTACCCCAATGTGATTGCTTGGGTCTGGCCAAGGCGATGGGGAAGAAGCTGGGGGTGCAAAGGGGCTCAGGTGTCGCTGAAAGGGCCAGGCAAGAGAACTTTTCCATTTGGGAGAAGTAGTCAACAGGTCCAACAGAGACTCTGCCTGCCTCAGCTCTCCTAAGATCGAGGGCTAGCAGATGCTATGGGATTTGCATTCATCAGGTCCTCAAATGCTGCAGAAGTGCATCAAGAGAGACCAGCCCAAGGTAGGAAAATCCTGGCTGGGAAAGCCACTAACAGAGTGAAGATCACAGATGAGTGATAGGGAAGAATATAATATAGCTCAACATGGTAGCCCAGATTCTTGAAGATTCATTAATAAAAGATAATAAATTAGCACTCTTGATAAGCTGCAGAACACAATCTGCTTTAGGATTACTTCTGCAGCTTCTAGAACCCAATGCAGAGATTTGCCAATGTATCAGCCATTTTACTCACATTTCTCATGTGATATTTTAGCTTCATTCTTTCTCATTTCACCATCCATTTTCACCATCCATTAACTGTGTTTTTCTGGTGCATTAAAAGGTGACCACTTTTGCTGCTTGTATCTTGCAATCCTGGACTGAAAAGAAATGAAAACAATCAAACCAGCTCCTTTAAGCCTCAGTAGTCTGTGGCTCTCCATGTCAACCCTCTAAGCTGTAAGGTGGTTGTTGTGCAGCTTAAACTGAGGACAGAAACTTGAATGCCATGTTTCTGAGTGCTGCATTGGGGTTTGCAGTGCTGAGCAGCTCTGAGAGGTATGTGTCTGTGTGTCCCGCAATGCTGAGTGAGGGCTGCTGCCCAGGATTTGTGCCTGGAATTTGGAGCAGCTCCTTGGTTTGTCTGGCAATTCAGATTTGTAATTTTGCTCTTCAGACATTTTGAGCAAGCAGGCAGTTGTTACAGTGAAATTGCAACTGATCATTCCCCAACAAAGAGAGTAAAAGCAATCCTATACAAGTCTTCTAATTATCCTGTGTTGTGGTGTAGTTGGTCATAAAACTGTCCATTTTTCTTGTCATATTATCACAGCCTGTAAAACACAATGTAAGTAACAGAAAGGAGTAGAAAGGCCAGTCTTGTGGTGCAGAGTAACTGATGATATCGTATGAATTAGGCAACGAAATGTCTCGGTGCTGCTTTTACTTTTATAGACTCACTGTAACAGAGCTTTTGCAATGTGAAATTATCATTGCCTTCCCTCTTCTTGAGATGAATCCTGAAACGTACTGTTTCATTACCTGCTTTTTCTTAAATATAAGATAGGGCAGGACGCCAGAGTTGGAGATTTGTGGGGTCTGCACACACAGGTGATAAAAGGCATGATTTACTCCAGAGAGTACATGGGGAAGATGCACAAGACTGCAGGAAAAAAGGGGGGGAAACATCAACTCTAATCCTTTGTCATGAACTGACTTCATATAATGTGCTTCTTTTCTACCCGAGTGTTATGATCTGCTAATATTCTCTAAACAACCATATGAAAATGGGTCTTGAGGAAAACAGTGTATTTTATCTATATATAGGAAAGGTGAGAAAGCAATATACATGGATGCACAGGAGAACCCATATGTATATAACTGAGAGCCACTGAGCAATGTACCTGTTTATTTCAGGACAAAAATACGATGGATATGGTCTATAAATAATACATGCAGTAACAATGCTTCTGCCTGAAAGACAGAAATTAGAGTCTGAAAGGAAGGGGGATTTTTTTTCATTAATTTTGACATAATCTTGAAAAATTAGCTCCCAAGAATTTTAAAACCAAGGAGGTAGTAATGAACTCAGAAATGTCTTGCATCTATAATAAACAGGGATAAAATAAACGTAATTTGATGCTCTGAGGATACAAACAGGAAATGTCAGTTAATGCTAAGTGTTTTCAATGCAATATTACATTTCTATGGGATCACAGAAGTCAAAAATCTATTAATTTAAAACTCTGTGGGCACTCAGAACATATGTTCTGATTTAGTTACACCCCAACAGTCTTACAATGTACACAAGGTTTTGATTTTCCGCAACGGGGTGGAGCTTCTCACTTGCTATGAAGTTGGTCCCCTGACCAGGAAGGAGTTGCTGCATACTGAAATGGTTGCTTGATCTTGGCCATGAGGAGCACAGACCAACACATTGACCACGGTATTTTCTCTGCAGTTGTGGCACTGAGGTAGCCGTTCCAATGACAGGACTGTAAGAATGCTTCTTTCTGTAGGCTGTTAGGTTTTTCTGTGCATTTGATGGGGAAAATGGAGACATGGACAGGAGCTATGAGGACATTAGCACAGGTAGTGCATGACATTTTCACGCCTACCACTGTTTGGTTTTAACTCATGTTGGGATCCACTAGGTTACAGCAGCTCCTTCAGGAGCTGTCCAGAGGAGCTGGCCCCCACCAAAACTGGGAGGGATATTCAACCCATTCTCAGCCACATTTCAGGAAGACTCTAGGAAGATAACTCCTTCTCATTCTCATTTCTTTCATAGACAGACTTATACAAAAATGGCCTGAGTGGGTTCTTCTTTGGAAGAAGAGTGATTTTCTGGAAAGAGGGGGAGTGTGCTCTTCTCTTTTCTTTTCAGAGCACACAGCCAGGACCAAACTAATGTGAGTCTGTAGTTGAAAATCTTGGAACCAAAATGAAGGCCAAACTCTTTGGTATTGCAGGCAAAAATAACACAGCAAGCATTGCTTTTGACTGTCCAAAACAAAACTCAGAGCAGCCATATCCTTCACGGTTTTTTGTTTTCTAACAGAGCCTTTGATACTGTCTCCCATGACATTTCCTTGGAGAAGCTGTGGTTCATGGCTTGGACAGGTGCTCTCTTCACTTGGTGAAGAACTGGCTGGGTGGCCAGGCCCAGAGAGTGGTGGGGAGTGGAGTTGCATCCAGCTGGTGCCCGGTCATTACAGGGGTTCCCCAGGGCACAGTTTTGTATCCAACCCCGTTTAATATCTTTATTGACGATATGTATGAGGCACTCAAGTGCGCCATCAGTAAGTTTGTGGAGTTGGATTGGGAGTGTTTATCTGGAGGGCAGGAAGGGTCTGCAGAGGGATATGGACAGGCTGGATTGATGGGCTGAGGCCAACGCTATGAGGTACAACAAGATGGAGTGCTGGGCCCTGAACTTCAGTCACAACAACCCTGTGCAGTGCTACAGACTGGGGCAGTGACTGGAAAACTGCCCGGTGGAAAAGGACCTGGGAGTGCTGGTGAGCAGCACCTGAGCTTGAGCCAGCTATGTGCCGAGGTGGCCAAAAAGGACAAAGGAATCTTGGTTTATGTCAACAATGGTGAGTCCAGTAAGACCAGGGCAGTGACCTGCCCGCTGTACTCGGCACTGCTGAGGCCACACCTCAAGTGCTGTGCCCATTTCTGGGCCCCTCACTGCAAGAAAGACACTGAGGTGCTGGAGCAAGTCCAGAGAAGGGCAATGGGGCTGGGGAAGGGTCTAGGCGTTAAGTCCTATGAGGAGCTGCTGAGGGAGCTGGTGCTGTCTTGTCTTGAGAAAGGAGGCCCAGGGGAGACCTTGTCAGTCTCTACAACTCCCTGGAAGGAGGGTGTAGCCAGGTGGGGGTCAGCTTCTCTTCCAGGCATCTGGTGTCAGGACAAGAGGAAATGACCTGAAGCTGCCCCAAGGGAAGTTCAGGCTGGACATCAGGAAAAATTTCTTCATGGAGAGGGTTATTCAGCATTGGAATTGACTGCCCAGGGAAGCAGTGGAGTCACCATCCCTGGAGTTGTGCAAGAAATGACTGAGCATGGCGCTTAGTTCCATGGTCTAATTCACAAGATAGTGATTGCTCAAAGGTTGAACTTGATGATCTTAGAATTCTTTTCCAACCTAAACGGTTCCACGATTCTGTGATCAGGGTCCTCTTGTATAAATAGTTTACTTGTGACCATTAATATCAACATAAACTGCCTTTAAAAATCACCAGAGAATCAATGTATAATTGTGTGTGAACAGTAACTTTTCAAGTTACTTCAAATATTTGAAGTAACTGCAGGTAATAAGAAACTGGTATTTTGAAAAACTTTAAATCAAGTAAAGTAACCTTATGCTTTTTAGAAGTTTTTATTACAAATCCTCAAAGGGTTTGTTTCTAATCCCTTGTAAATACATGGAAATGCTCCTTTTGATCTAGATGAATGCTGAGTCATCCTTCAGCTAAGACCACATTTACAAGAACAAAGGGATTATTTACACATTTTTTAAAGTTCTCAGCAATTTTTTTTTTTTACATCTTATATATGTGTGGCAATTGTCAATCCATATCCAGAGCTACAAAATCACCAATTTTCTGAGGTTGGCAAACACCTCCAGAGACCATCCAGTCCAACTGCTACAGCCTGCCATCCGATGTTTACACACGCGGATAAAATACCAACCTGAACAGCCTCAGCTCTCTGTCCTCAGTTTGTGTAAGACTTCTTTGAGCTCTGACTCCTCTGTGGCTATTTGCTGGACTCACTCCAGGATGTCCATGTCTCTCTGGTACTGGAGGTATCAGAACTGGGCTCACCACTCTAGATTTTTCTTACCAGAGCTTAAACAGAGAGGAAGGATCACCTTCTTTTATCTGCTGATAATGAGTGTCCTGATGCAGCCGGGATACCCACAGGTCCTCTTTGGTACAGGAGTACATTGCTGGCTCATGCTGAAAAAAAAAAAGGAAAAAAAGAATCCAGTCCTTTTCAGTGTTGCTATTTCCCAACTATTTGGCTCTCACTGTGTACTGGTACCCAAAGTCATTCCTTCCCAGGTGCAGAATTTGGCATTTCCAAGAAAATGAACTTCAAGAAGTTTGTATTGCCCCATTTCTCCAGCCTGTCCATGTCCCTCTGGAAGGCAGCCCAGCCAGACAGCCAACTGACCCCTCCTCCCTGTTTTGTGTCATCTGCAGACTTGTTAAGAGTCTGTTCCAACCCAGCATCCTGGTCACTGGAAAGAGGTAAAACAGTATTGATCCTAACTGGTCCTATTGACCACTGGGATACACCACTGCTGATGCTACTCCAGCTGAAGCTTTTGTGCCACTGGTCACAACTCTCTGAGCCCAGCTGTTTAATTTCCTTCTTCTCTTCCTGTTTTTTGTTCCCAGAGACAGGAGTGCTATTTGTTTTCTCCCAGTCCTTTGGAACTATTCTGTTCACTGTGAAGTGAACAAAGGTGATCAAGAATTGCCTCAAAATGGACTAGTGGCTGCATCCTGTGACACATGATGAATTTTTGTCTGTACAGTTTGTTTAAATATTTCCTAACCTAATTAAATAGTAGTCAATGATAAGACCTTATTTTTTGCCCTCTTACCTCCTCTCAGGACCTTGGATTCCACCACCCCCTAGATTGCTTGTTCCATGCTCTGTTTCCCTTCCCAAGATACTAGGGTGGTTAGGTCACTCAAGAAGACAGATATCTGTCAAAATGAGGCTTCTTCCAGTTGTTTGAAAAAGACATAATCTAATTTTTCCTGACCAGGTCACCTGTAGCAGCAGGTCCCACTGCAAGGTTACCCCTGCTCCTCTTCTGTCTAGCGCCAACCCATCACATCTGGATGGCTTAAGATTCCTCCCTGGGTGGAGCATCATGCCACCATCATCTCCTCTGCCCTCTCATTAAGTCAGGATGCACTGATACATCACCTGCTTTGGATAGCAGCCATTGTTAAGAATCTGGGACTTAAATCTACAACTTCCGGCTTGAAATACTGTGGCAATAAGAAGTCCAAAAAGTCACCAAAGGTGGCCTGTATATGGCTGCTGAGCACTGGCTTGCCTTTTTTTTTTACTTGCTTTCATAGGCTTTTGTGATGTTGTTAGCACATTTAACAAGTGTGTCTCCTTAGTTTTGTGGTCCGAGCACATTATGTTTAAAACAAATCTTTTGTATTAAGTAATTAACTACAAAGAGCTTTTAAAATGATTGTTATTCTTTACTAAACACTTACATTTACACTTAGTTTGAGTCTACTTCTCTTTGAAAAGTAGAAGAGCAAACTTCAGAGTGTGGTGGTGACACACATCAGACTGGACATGTTTCATTGAGAAATCTGTCCAGAACAGATACTACTGCATATCTAATCCTATTTATGGGAATTATGTATTATTTCAGAGTTCTGTCCAAGTTCAAAAGTATTTAGAAGGTGATAACTAAGTAACATATTGCATTGAGGAGAAAAGTCAAGAGTGAAGTTTAGTTCTCAGAAACACTGGTAACACCCTGAGCAACTAATATTTAATCCATTCGTTGGTTTTAAGACAGGGCTTAAGTAACCATGGGAAATTTTATAAAAGCAAAACATGCTACTTTGATTATCTAAAATGTAGTAAACGGGTTAATTTGTATTTTGAAAGCCTTGTGTAATACCCTTGGCAGTAGCTAACATTTGAATACCAGTCATTTTTGCATACCGGCTTTTGAAACCTCAAGAGTTTTTGCCATTTGTTCTGATTAAGTCTGTCTTCAGGAGATAAGTCTCTCAGGTAATTTGAAGCACAGGCACAAAATGAAGTCCATTTGATGGTCTGAGACTAAAAAATGTCTCTTACCCGATTAATTAATGCATTTTTTTAAAATTCCTGTTCATGTTTCATTTTTTATACCATTTCCTCAGATGTCTGAACTGCAGCACAATTATTTCAGGATTTTTTTCAGTGTTTCTAAAGAGGTGCTCCTTATGTAAGTGGCAACATTTTTTACCATGAGCTAAATAGTGGTCTGAATCCCTTTCCATATCTGTGTCCACAGTGGCACACTCCCACCAGATAATTTCATATAATGTCTGCGTAGGGTTTAAAGTTAAATTGACCTCTTTTACTCCAATATATTATATCCACTGTACTGAGGATTATTTAACACCAGGAGCAAGCAGAGCACAGAGACAAAGGAGGAAGAGCTAAGCTTTCACTCTCTGTAGTGTTGCCTGCTCCATTTCCTTTTAATATTACAATTGAAGTTACATGATCTGAAGATTTTCTTTAAATTTTGAACTTTTTTTTCCCCCATTGAATCTGTGGCTGCTAGTGCTGAAGTGCAAAACTATCTCCAGCTATAAAGTCACTGCATTATTTAAGCTCTCATCTCTATTATGTAGTTACTTTATTAATACCTTTTTCGAGATCGTGACCTTAATTCAATGTTTAAAGGAATAAAGGCAAATGTCTCAGTCAGTGACACATTTCTCATTTTAAGGAGAGATAAACCTCCTGCTCAGCCCAGAATTATGGGAGCTGGAAATGTAGGAAGCACTTCTCAGCATGCATATTCTGCAAAATGTGCTCCAAGGCAGCAAAAGCCACTTCTGAGCCCACATCCCTTGTCAGCCATTTTGCACATAAGCAGCATTTCTGTGAGCATGGCAGACATCTTGCAGAGAAATAATATCGCTTGTGCGTAGGAGCCAGCAGGAGACGTTGATAAACAGGACCCACTCTTTATTAATGCTGCCTTAACGAGCAGGAAAAAGATACTGTTTTATTTTTGAGCACTGTGAAGGCAGTAGGAAATTATATTGCTCTTGCAGGTGGATAAGGATATTAAAGGTTTTACTTATTACACACGTATCATAGTGCTGTGAGGTAATCAAAGAGATATGAAATTAAAGTACTGCACCAGCTGAAGAAGTGCTGATACTTTTCCTTAAGTTAGTAAGAGTTTTATGTTGAAATGCCTGTGAAAATAATTCACAAATAACTCAGACCGGATCTAAGCCTTGAATTTCCTATGCCCAGCTCCTCCATTCCCTTTCCTTTTTTCATCCATCATGCTTTCATCTTACTGGTGATCTAAATGTACACAGCATGATGAGATACTGGAATTCGTAAAATAGAACTGTTCCCCTTTAAAACATGTATGCCAAATTAAAATAAATAGGAAGGAAAGGGTTAGGGTTTGTTAATGTCAAAAATTTGGCAACTTTCACTAAGTAATGTGGTTCTTTATTACCACTGAAGGTTTTTTTCAGCTTCTCGAAAGCAAAATTGCAATGCCAAATCCAGTACCAGAAATTAAAATGGTGCATGGGGTGTACTTTTAGAAGCCCAGCATTCTGCAGGGCTCCTTGCATAACTGAACGAACAAGAAGAGCTTAGAAATAAAAATAGAAGGGAAAAAGCCAGTGTTGTCAGACACAATTTGCCAGACTTTTGATCAGAAAAACATTTACTATGAAGTTTTCTTAATCGGTAACTAAGATCGGCAGTGCTGTTGTTCACTGTAGGAGCTGTAGGAATTCTTAACCTCATCCGTGCTTTACTTCAGTATTTTTCTGGGGCTATTCATTTTGTTTAAAAGATAATGTTGGGGGGTGTTTGTACGTGTTTTGTTTTCATAAGGTCACTTTTTGCTTTGCTTTTTAAGTGGAGTATGTTAGCCCATCCTGCGTTGCTTCGTGTTTGTGTGGTTATTGCCACAATGCAGTTTCATCCTGACAGCTGTGGCGCGTCTGTGGTCCCCCTGCACAAGTCAAGCATTGATCACCACTGCAATACCCAGACCTTCTTAATGATGTTTTCCTCATCTGCGGCACCACCACCTTGTTACTAACAAAGAATTCTTATATTAAGTAAACGTCTTTGATTTTGCCCAAGATTTAGTATATGGTGTACTCTGGAAAAGATGATACTCGACCTCTTGATGAAGTAAGAGCAGCAGATTGGTGCAAAAATCTCAGTCTGTTTCACGCAATGCTGTGTATGTTCAGACGCGTTGTTCCAACTCATGACTCTGTATTGGTCTAAAACTCTATGAATTAGGTCTTGCATCCCTAATAAGCCCTTTGTGAAGCCTCCCACCATGCTGCTGCCCCCACATCTGACCGGCTCTCCTTGTGACAAGAGCAGAACCCCCCTGGTCACCCACAGGAGGAAGACACCCATTCAGTTGCAGGTAGAAACTATCAGATATCTCTGGAGTGTTGTCCCACAGGAAATTAAAAGGGTTTTAGAAAGGATCCAGGTTGATGGAGAAAAGCGGCTGTCTGACCACCTCAGCCCCCAGGATATTGGAAGAAAGAGACCTTTCATCCCAAGAGCAGTTGAAAGGGAAGGCAAGGAGGCTACTAAAAAAAACTGCCATAAAACCAAGAAAAACTGCTTTTGCAGATTCATGCTCACCGAAAGAAGACTTGCTGCAGAAGACACTTGTAATGACAAAGGGAAATTATCAAATCTGTAGGAAGTGAGACGAAGGTTAAAGGAGAATGTGGAAAAAGATTACTGGAAACTTCCATGGCACAGGGAATTAATTGAAATGAAGAAAAAATTCAGACTGCTTTGTAAACATGCTGTCTTTGGCATAGATGTATACAATGGAATACAGAAGAGTGTTTCTAAAAGCAGACAAACAAGTGAAAATAACTGTTTCCCCTTCCCTGCCTGAAGAACTATTTTTCATTCCTCCTGAAGTTACATTTTCCTTGGCTAAATGAAATAAAAGAGTATATTTTTCTGATCCACCAAGAAATTGATTTCACTCAAATTCAAGCATTTTTAGTTGGGAGATAATACATTTTCTAAGACACAGAAATTATATTTCAGAACATTCCAAAACAAAGACTTTTTTTTTGAAGTGAAAAGTCAGAATATTTCTGCTTGGAAAGATAAAAAAAAATAAATTGCTCCTTTTTTTCCATTTTACCTTTCCCCTCCTATCATGCTCTTTTTTTTTTTTTTTTAGCTGTTTTGCTTTATTTTTTATTCTTTCATTCTTTTTAATTCTTTTTTTTCCCCCCTCCTTCCTGCAGCTATTTGCTTTATCTTCAAGAATATGCCTGGTCAGGCTGAAGACTCATTTCTTTGGTACATAATACATCTGGCTGTTATAGCTGCACTTATTCGAGAGACTACAAACATACATTAAGGTATAGCACAAGTATTTCAGGTAGCAGGTTCAAAGACAATTCTTACTACCCTGCAAGAACTCTTACAAAGGAATGGATCCAAATTAAAACCAAGGGAAAAAATGTGTTAATTGACCTAGAAAATACATGAAGAGGAATGCACCTGTGCATACATCATTCAAACCTTGGACTGTGATCAATGACTTTATTCCTAGGCTGAATGCTGGAAAACTTCAGTTAAGATTTGGTTGGATGGAGCTCTGAGCTGCCTGGTCTAGTGAAAGGTCCAGGCCCATGACAGGAGGGTTGGAACTAGATTATCTTTAAGGTTCCTTCCAGGCCAAACCATTCTATGATTCTGTGACCTATGATTTATGAAATCTACTGCATGGTAAAGGATGCACACTTAAAATGGGTCCTGCTGATCAGAAGAAAGCTCCGACAGTGGATCTCTTCAGTGTCGTCCTGCTACATATTAGTAAAAGAATAATAAGGAGTGGAATTTAAAGAAGAAAAATTTGGCTCAGTCAGTAGTCTCAACAGTTACAATACCAGCCATGTGAAAACATTAAAATTAGTAATTTCTTACTACTTCAGATCAGGTAAACTTATGCTTCCAAAAAACACCTGTGTCATCCACCCTAAAATTACCTGACAAAGTATCACCAGGGAGCACTTATTGAAACCTATCAAAACCTTAGAGAGCAGAAGACATGTTTTCTTCATCTTCTTGAGCTTCTAAATCATGGTGCATCTGAGCTGGAAACTTTTACATTAGTCTCCAATGCTGAAATGCTTTAGAACATGCAGGCTGCAGAATATCTGCTGTAGCACAAGATCAAACTGTCAGTGAAGAAATTATCTGGAAAAAGGTATGTCTCACATCAGTCAGAAAAATATCCTGTGTCAGTGAGAGTTGTTATCACTTGGTAAGGCTGTGCTTATTACTCTGTTTTATTTCTGGGTGGGTTTCAGTGATCAGTAGAACCAGTGAATGATGCCTCATATCACGTCTTCTAGGTGCTGCAGTCTTGACTGGCTTTATGAATTAATTGTTCTTCTGTTTGTCCTCATTTAACCCTTCCATTCTCTCTACTTCTGTCTCTTTCATCCTACAGTTTTTGGTTTGATTAAAAAGCTTAAACTTTATGACTGTAGTATTTCTAACTTCTGATTTATTTTTTTTTCACTGTGTTAAAAACACTCACTATTTCTCAACTCGGAAAGAAGACAGCATGAATCCATTTATGAAGGTTATCTGCTGCTTGTCACCTATTACTTGCAAAAGAACAAATCCCTTTACAGCCTACCAGGAGCTTTCTGCCGATAAGATGCAAAACCACTTGATGAAGCTAAGTTTTGGAGGAGGCATGTTGGGTAGAACTAAACCTCTCCTAGCTTCACAATTTTGGGAGGAATTTTTCCCTCTCAGGAGCTTTCAGGAGGTTGATTTATCACAGAAAATGCTACGGGTGGAGAGAAAAGACTAGGAATAGGGAAGGAGGCAGAATGTGCTTGAAAGAAAAGAAGACAGAATTCTTTTTATAGTCACCAGGAAGTGTCAGAACAAAGAGGATGTTGTTTGCTCTGTATCTTAAACCTAATGATTGTCACACCACTTAGGGTTTTCTGGAGCTGATTTACACAACATGACAAAGCTTAAAGTTTTGCACAGATTTTAAAAAAGATCTCACAAAGATAACTAAATGTTGATCCTCTGCAGAAAATCCCATGCTGTACTCTCCTTTTCCCAAGCCATACATTACAAATATCACTTTATTTGCACTTTTGTTTAGGTTTGATTTCTTCAGGCATTTGTGTAAGTACTTTTGTGGGCCAATGTGAATCCATTTGTGTATATGACAGTTTTGGAAACTTATCTAAGAGAGCTTGCTATGGAAATCTCATTAGAAGAGTTACACTTATCCAGAAGAAGATGTGATTTGAGCCCACTATTGAAAGCAACAGAGACTTTGAAAGGGTTTTTTTCCTCTATTTAAACAATTACAGAAAAGATAACAAAAGCAATTTTTAAAAAAAGGTGAAACTACAAATATACCATAGTCTTCTGTGAGTAAAGTAAGTACAAAATCTAAAATTTTTATTTT
The DNA here is from genome assembly GCA_013397845.1 of Melanocharis versteri. Classification (NCBI taxonomy): domain Eukaryota; kingdom Metazoa; phylum Chordata; class Aves; order Passeriformes; family Melanocharitidae; genus Melanocharis; species Melanocharis versteri. Next base: position 131,188 of record VZTG01006518.1, read on the forward strand.
AAATATTTTGTTTTCAGTTACAGTTATTAGATTAAAATGCTTCAGACAATGAGGTGATGAGTTCCAACCCAAATACATTGACAAAGTTCCCAAATCAATAGAAGAGACAGAAAATGTTGTTATTGTTTAGTTGAGGTGTCACAGTGGGAAATGAAAATACCTGTGTTGAGTGCTGATGTCTTTCCAAAATATAGTGGAAATATACTCCCCTGACTGGCAAATTAAGTGAGATTTGAGACTAGCTTTAATTCTGTTCTATTATCTATCTTCCAGTTGATAATTAGCTTCCTCGTTATGTTTTACTTTTTGTCTAGACCCTGAAATATACCAAGTTTTTTATTATCTTTTTTCTAGCTTTTCTACTACGTATTTCCTGCCTTTCTTACCCAATGTCCAAGAGTCAGAAACATTATGGATGTATACTCTGGCACAAGGATGATTTCGACTTCATACCCACTTCCATTTCCATTTCCATTTCCGTTTCCATTTCCATTTCCATTTATTTCCATTTCCATTTCCTCCTTCTTTCCTGTTCCTTCCGGGACTCTGAAAGGGCCTCTTATGAGGGTACTGACTGTTCTTTTACCTAAACTTAGGCAGAATACATGTGGCAGATTTCCTTGTCCTCATTGTAGGTAACCTCTTCAGCAAACTGTATTTTTAATATCACTAAATCATAAATGTATCTCTGTATACACATACATATCATCAGCATCAATACAACATTCTTACCCACCTCCTCACTAGAGGAGATTAGATAGATTCTATCTCTTTTCTCCAGTGGATAATGATACCCTGACCTGCAGCTGCCATCTCCTCCATCAAACAAGTAAAAAAAAAATTAAAAAAAAATTAAAAAATTGTAGTACTAGACATCTCCCAGTCCTTTAGTACTAGAAATTTCTGATGTTCAAATCATTCCCTCTAGGAGTCCAGGATTTATCTGTGGACCTACAGTTCAGCTGAAATGAGTAGGAGATTGACAAAATAGATGTCCTAGATGCTCAAGGACGAATGAAGTTATCCTCCTTAAATTAGGGGTTTCCTCCAGACAACTTTTCCTAGACCTATGACTTTCAGTAAGAATAGTGTTTTAAAGATATTTGCAAATATTTAAACATTTTCTTCTCATTGCAGGTTTTACCAACTTGTTGAAATGGATCACCTTTCTGCTAATGCAACACTGAAGAGTTTCCTCCAGGAAATGAGTCAACCAGTTCTTGGCCACTAGTAAATTCTAATCAACCTTGAACATTTTAAGCTACATGGAACACGTGCTTTATGATTGTGGCAAACTTGTTATTTAGCTTCGTGATCTTGAAAATTCATCTCTGTACCTGTAAAAACTGATTTTTAATACTGAGACAATTTGTTACAGCTAGATCATCTTTGAACTCAAGCTGGTTTTCTTCAAAGGAGGAATAAATTAAATTTCAATTCTAGTCTGGATGTCCAGCGTATGGAATTTGACTAATAAAAAGTCTTTCTCCAGCATCTTTTAAATTGCTAATTAAATTGCCTCTCTTCTGAGCAAAAGATTTCTGTGACTTTTAAATATCTCTGTCAAAGCTTGCAGTCAGGATGGTCTTGCTCTACTAAGAGTTACATGTTGGCAGACTTCTTTAATCATAACAGCTGCTCACAGCTGATGACCATTTCCAAGAAGGAGCCATCAGGGCACCTGGTTACTCTGCTGCAGTGACCAGCCTGCTCGGTGCAGCATCTTTTCCAGTCCGACAGAAATGCCTGCCAGGAAATCCTTTATTGCTGCAATATTTCACTGAGAACAGTCCCTTAGTCTTAGAGATCAAACCTGAAGCTCTTTTTGGAATATGGCATTCTTTATTACAAGGAAAACTCGAAGATGTCACAAAATCATAGAATTATTTAGGTTCAAACAGATCCTTACAAACATCGAGTCCAACTGATAAGCTATCACTGCCAATTCCACATCTACAGTCCGTGACTGGACATTTGGAATGGACAATTCATGTTACTTGTAGATGTATTCGGAGTCAAACTCTTGTTGAGCATCTGAGGTGGTGAAAATGCTGACTGATACGGTACTTTGGATACTATCCAGCAATATAATACTTAAGAAAAAATAAATAAACCATGTATGCCACAAATGCATTTAATTTGATTATTTTTAAATTAGCTAGAAGATAAATGTGAAAATATACACTGTGAATTATTGCCTGGGAGTTTGGCACATACAACAAAATAATGGAGTTTAGGGTTCCACGTCAACTTACGTGTCTACCACTGAAAGGGCAACATTTCACATCCCTAGTTCACGTGTAAGTGAGTGCTGGAAGAAGGCAGCTTGGTGCAGTTCCCACTGACTGGAAAAAGGAAAACGTAACCACCATTTTTAAAAAGGAAGGCCTGAGGAACTACAGACTGGTCTGTCTTAGCTGTGTTCCTGGCAAGATCATGGAGCAGAACTTCCTGGAAACTCTGCTAAAGCACACGAAAGACAGGGAGGTGCCTGATGACAGCCAACATGGCTTCACTAAGGATAAACTTTGCCTGACAAATTTGGTGGTCTTCTATGACAGGGTTACAGTGTTGGTAGATGAGGGAAGATACCCCAAGTTGTGCAAAGTATTTGATACTCCTCCACACAGCATTCTTGTCTGGGAGCTGGAGAGACATGGATTTGATGGGTGGACCATTCAGGGAATAGGGGAAGGGCTGGGTGGTCACACTGAAAGAGTTGCAGTCAATGGCTCCATGTCCAAGTGGAGACAAGTGTGAGGGCTCCCACAGAGGTCAGTATTGTTACCAGAGCTGTTCAACATCTCTGAAATGACATGGACAGTGGGATTGAGGGCACCCTCAGCAAGTTTGCTGACAACACTGAGCCGTGTGGTGCAGTCAACGCACTGGAGGCAAAGGATGCCATCCAGAGGGACCTTGGCAAGTAGAAGAGATTGGCCCATGCAAAACTCAGAAGTTCAACAAGGCCAAGTGTAAGGTCCTGCACCTGGGCCAGAGCAATCCCAGACGCAAATACAGACTGGGCAGAGAAAAGATTGAGAGCAGCCGCAAGGAGAAGGACTTGGGAAACTGCACCAGCCAGCAATACACCCTCATAGACCAGCAAACCAAATGTGTCCTGGACTGCATCCAAAACAGCATGTACAGCAGGGCAAAGGAAGGAATTCTGCCCCTGCCTGCTCTCATGAGACCCCATCTGGGGTGCTGCATCCACCTCTGGTGTCATCAGCACAAGAAAGAGGTGGGTCTGTTGGAGTGTGTTCAGAGGATAGCCATGAAGAAGACCAGAGGGCTGGAGCCTTCACTCCTATGAAGACAGACTGAGAGAGTTGAGGTTGTTTAGCCTGTAGAGTAAAAGGCTTTGTGGAAATTCTCATTGTGGCCTTTCAGTATTTCAAGAAGGCCATAAGAAAGCTAGAGAGGGACTTCTTATGAGGGTCTGTAGTGATAGGACCAGGATAATGGCTTGAAGTAGGTAGTAGGTTTAGATGAGATGTTAGGAAAACATTAGTGTGAGGGTGGTGAGGCACTGGAACAGGCTAGAGAAGTTGTGGATTTCCCATCCACAGAAGTGTTCAAGGCCCGGCTGGATGGGGCTTAGAGCAACCAAGTCTAGTGGAAGGTGTTCCTGCCCACGGCAGGAGAGCTGGAACTAAATGATGTTTAAGGTCCTTTCCAACTCAGACTTTTCTATGATTCACTGTTTCTGACTTTCTGTTTTCTGTGGCTTTCTGTCAGTCAATTGTAGATTAATAAATGAACCCTATTCAGCGTGAAGTCTATGCTACAATCACACCCTAACATTTGCCATTGCCACAGGGGAGTTGCAGAACGCGGTCTCAGTGCTTTGCTCTTCTGGGAGCTCTGCAGAAGTGATTTCTCCCAAGGAAAGGGTGAGCTGGGAGGGAGCACTCATGACTGAGGGGGGTGATCATCCAGGACTTCGTTCCAGCAATTTACACAGGAGCATTCTCAGAAATTTCAGAAATTAGTGTACTCTTCATTTGGTAAAATCCCTTAGAAAAGGCAGTGTGGTCAATCCACCATCCACACTTGGGTTATACTCCATCCCAGCAGAAGTTTCCAATTATTTCCATTTGTGCCTGCTTTGATATTTATGTCTCCATCTGTATGATTTCTGAAATTTCTCTCAAGATCTGTTCGAATAATCTTGTCTTTAAATCCATTTCAACTTTAAGGAGCAAGTCCTGATAGAGCCAGCATAACTGAACCTTTAATTCAGTTTCTATGTTTATTTATAATCAGTTGAAATTTGACTCAGATGCAGTTATTGTAACCAAACTCACTATGCACCAGATTTTCTTTTAGCAGACTTATGCATTTTTAAGGTCTTTATATGATTCTGCAGAATAAAAAAAGGCCTACAAACCTCTCTGCTTCTTGACACAGATTCTGATTAGTCCCTATGTAGATGTGGAAAAAAGAAAAATGTTTCTTGTGGGATAGAAGCTGTGAAGTGTTTGACAGATCCTGGAACCACTGATTGGAACAATTTAATATACATGAGTAGCATTGAAATGAGAAAAGAAATTAATACTTTAGATTCAGGCTGAATAACTTTTATTTTCTTTTTATATCTTCGAGGTAAAGATCAAGAATCTTTGTATGTTCAAGTTATGCACACATTTTGAAAAATAAACTAAACAAACTACTCTTTTTACTTTGTATTTTTATAATGATTTTGAGTTTCCGAATCTGCTCCTGAATTTGCTTATTTCAAAACGTATGATACTTTTCTATAGTCCTGTGTGGTTATTTTTCCTCTGTGGCTCTGCTAAAGACATTTGAGATTAATAAGAGGAGCTGAGTTCACTAGAAAAGAGGAAACATTGAAACCAGTTTATGAAATTGTATAAAATGCATAAAGTAAGCAGTAGGGAAAAAAGAAAGTAATTGTGATGCTTTCAGTTACCACAATCTTAAATTGTAAATGGAAACATAAACAGGTTAAAAATTAACATTAAATAGTATGCCATGTTAAATCAGTGTTTTTATTTCAAATTCTGGTCTTCAAAAATAATACTCTTTTACTAGACAACAAAATTGTGTTTACCTGGTAAATGTATAAATTCACTGACTCTGCTTCTCAGATATTCCTGGATAGGAAGACTTCTTTATAATCTCTGGCTGAAGACTCTCTTGTTCTTTACTTACTGCCCAAAGTTTCAGGCGAAATGAAAGTACTTGAGTGAGTGATCTGTGTCCATGATAAAGGGATGCCGCTGTACAACGGCACTCACAAACCCAATATTTTTAGTGACATGTAATTGCCATCAGAATAGTCCATAAATTGTAGGAATTTTTTTCTTCAAGCTTGCCTTTAAAATAAAACAGTTAATTCCTAAACAAAAAGAGATTTTTTTCCTTTTTGTCTGCAGCAGTATCTTTCCCTCAGTAAAATAGTTACCATCCAGCAAACAGAAGTGGAAACAGAACTTTATAAATTCAGGGGTAACAGAAGCTGAGAGAGATAACAGGGCAGACATTTCAGCAAGCTATTAAATAAGTTGTATCCATAATACAAATTAAAATATCCAGTAAGCAAGCTGATCTGTTTGGATAAAAATGTGGAAAAAGTAGTATTAAAAAGAAATAAAAGCTACTTAGCTAAAATAAATTATATTAAGATTTGAAAGAGCTGTATTTATTTTAATGCAAATTGTGTCCCCTAATCTGTAGACTAGCTTGATGCTACAGCTGGATCTTACATTTAAAAGTTCTAACATTGAATAAGAAAGCATTTAAAATGTTCAGATCATGAAGAAATTTTCATTTTGTCTGTAATATTTTCATCCTAAAATTGCTTTAATTTCTTGGAATTTTATTGCATGTTTAGTCCAAGGAAGCTTAAAAAAAGAAGTATCTATCCAAAACTAAGGCTTGCTGAAGGACTATCCTTTCAAATCAGTCTTGAGAATAAAAGACAAATAAATCTAATAATGTAGTTTTATTTATATTAAAAAAGGGAAATTAATATGTGATTACACTTAGCAGGTGACATAATTCATGCAATTAGAGGATGTCCATCAAAGAAAAAGAGGCTTTTTTACATTGGTCATGAGGCTGTAGCCAGTCTTAAATGCAACAGCTTAGTGATTGATTGCCTGTTGCCTACCTTTGGGACAGTAAGGCAAATATTGGTGATCACAGAGATGGAAGGTTGTTAAGGTGCGAATAGCTGAAAAACAGTTTTAGATTCTGAAATGCAATGTGTCAAGATATGGGAAGAAATATATATATGGTTCCATGATCCTTAGCAAGAAGGGTTGTCTTTCATTTTTTTATACCAAGGCTCATGCTTTTCCAGTTTTATTGCTTCTTGTTGTATTTTACACAGCACAACTGATTCCACCCACAAAAGCTGGAATACTGAACCTCCTGCCTTGATGGTTTTCCATGGTTTTGCAACAGACTGGAAAATTAAGAAAGGACAAAAGGATGACAGAAGGATGGCAGGAAGGAAGGAAGAAGGATGGATGGATGGACGGACAGAAGAGAGAGAGAGAGAGAAAGAGAGAAAGAGAGAAAAAGAGAAAGAAAGAAAGAAAGAAAGAAAGAAAGAAAGAAAGAGAGAGAGAAAGAAAAAGAAATAAACTGAAGAGACTTCATTATGTAAACACATTCCTAAATCAATAGGTTCTGGGGAGACATTCTACCTATGTCGTCAAAACCCAGTGCATTTATTTCCCCATGGAGGAAGCTGGTCCGGTGATTGTCCTTCGTGCCATTGCATTGTTTTCTAACTTTGAAGTCTGTAATAGCTGTTCTGCAGATCCTGCAGCACTGTGAGTGAAAAAAAAATTTTCTTCCTCTGCTGCAATTTCATCTCAATAATGTTATTTGCATCCTCAGTGAATATACAGTTTATCTTCTTCTTGTGCAAATGATTTTCAGATCTCCAAATATGTACATTAAACTCCTGCCATATTTGAATAAAGTTTTACAAGGGCAGATTGACTTTTAGGATAGTACAAGTCAATGAGTTTCAATCTTCATTTATTTGGGACCTGCCATTCCACGTCTCTTTATTATACTTGGGTCAGCAATTTTATCCCCTGCTTTAGAAATGAATTTGCCTGTAATCAGAGAATGCTGACTAAAGTTTTCTCTAGTGTAACTCTGCAGTGGAGTACTTACATGAGGAGTAAATTTGGCTCAGAGTATTTGGCATAACATCAATGTGTTACCACAGCTTCTCTGGGCCTCTTTATTTTCGTTATCCTTGGCTACTCTGCTTGGTACTTAAATTTGAGTAGTGGTCAGATTTATCTGGGATCTTTAGAGAAGGATTCAAGAAAACTTGACACAGCCTGAATTATTTCCTAAAACGTGGTGTTTCTTATTCAGATCTGTCTAACATCTTCACACACAGCCAAAACTGCAAATCCTGACAGGGAGGTAGGAACTGAGGGTATAAAACATGCATCACAATTAAAGGAAATGAGGAGGATTTCCTATGTTAAACCTGGAGAACAAAACGCAGGGCATAATGAGAGGTTTTTTTGCAACATGTTATCAATTGCACAATGTTACTTTCTGTCAAAAAGTGACCGAAATTGGTTGCCAATTTGATCCTTCCGTTGTGAAATTCCACGTCACTATAAACTTGACTATTCTATATCGCAACATAATAATAATAATTTTCTCCTCTCTGTTCCTCTGCTGGTATCACTAGAAACTCCAAAAAGATTTGGTGCTCTTCTGTTACTTTTCTGTGCCTTATGCAAAATATAGTATTGATACCTTTTTTCATCGACAAGGAAATTCCCATAGTGGTCAATTATGTCAGTGACATTAGTCCTTAACCTTGAAATGAAGCAGCATCTGCAGAAGAGTTAGAAAATATAATAAATTGCTACTTTTTGTGCCGTATTTGCTTCATACGGAGATACTAATTTAGGACTTTCCTGGGGCACCTGTAGAAGCCTTTTAGGATTTTTTTTCCCCTTGTAATAGAAGAAGGTATCTTTTCTTTAATGGGAGAAAAATACAGACAGTATTTTTTCCTTTTCCTATCACATCCTCCAAAGCTTGGGAATAGGAATTTCAGGTGCTAAATTAGCTAAATGACATTAAAAATCTCAGACTTATCTGGTCTATTCACAAGCTTATGTTTAGGGAAAAAAACCAAACAAACAGATTTTTAGGTCAGAAAGGAATCTGTCTCTAGGTTAGCATAGCCATCTTCATGGTTTGGGAATTTCATTTAGCGTGTTCCTCCTATTACAGGAAAATAAAATTTTGGCAAATAATTACTCTAGTATCTTATATCCCCCTCTCTCATTTGAGTAACACATTGTAGCTGCAAGTCTTGTTTTTTGTGGTTTTTCTTCTTCCCTGACTGCACAATTTTATTATAGAATATCAGTGATATTGCTACAGTGCCTGGGTCTGTTGTAGCAGACTCCAAGACAGAGGGCCCTGCTAAATCATTATGTTCTTGAGTGATTTTCTTTTCATTCCAGCAGTTCTTGTTATTTGCTCTTTCTCTGCCTGTTGCATAATGGATCCATAGTGCCTGCTGCCTCTGATATACCATTTTGCATATATGTATATTCTGAGAAAATTTAGTTGCATGATTTCCAGTCAGATTGTGCAAGTTCTCCCTGGTATAAAGCTGAAGAATATTTAACCATGACACCTTATAAAGACAATCAAATGCAGAATCCCAGACTGACTTATTTGATGAGAGGGTCCAAATTCATCAAGTAATTTCTATAAATAGCTTGCATCTGGTTAAGTATCAGCAAAAGCAATTTGCTGGATATACTGTAAAATATACACAAAAAGGGAGAGAGATAAATCATATTGAACATCCTGTAACATTCCCGGAGTGGTGGGTTTGACTTGTGTACTGAATGCTTTGCTAGACCATCAAAAGCCACCCGTAGGCCTTAAGTGCCTCTTCAGACTCTAAGATAGGGTGGAGAGTAAAAAGGAGAGGATGTTCATGTGTTTCTTCCAGAGCAAGTCAACAAAGATACTAATAAGATGAGCAGAGACTGGCTTGGACCTTTGCTGTCTGACACAGATAATTGACAGAAGATTTGAGGTGGCATATAGAGGTCATATTTCCTGCTGCTGGCCAGCTGTAAATGGCCATGGTTCCTCCTGGGAACATATCTCCAAGCTGGAAAACTTTCCAGAACCTGACAATGTCAGTCTGTGGAAAAAAAGCAAAAAATTTCACCATGGAAAGGTTGTTGTGTGACAGTGCACATTCAGTCCCATACTCACACACAGAAAGTGCAGTGACCTGCTGGGCAGTAATACCTTGATAGAAAATTGAGTCATTTTATAGAAAAGAAGGCTTAAGTACGAATCTGTTTTGACAGACCCAAAACATATTCATGCAGAAGATATATCAATACGAATTAGATAAGCTTTGTAGTTTACCTTTTGTATGTAATAGAACACAGGAACTATTTTTTTTCCTGAATTATTAATGTGCTTTATATTCCTGCAAAGGAGCTTCATTGTGTTTTGCTATACATTTTGTTTAGTTAGCAGAAACAGAAATCTTTCCTTTCATAGCTGTTTGTGGGAGTGACCTTGCTTTGAAGAAAACCTCTTGCGCAAGAGAAATAATTTATTATTTCTGCTTGAGTAAGTATGACTATATGTTGATGGTGGTGCTTATGACCCTCTTTGTGGAAATTATATACACAAACACCCTGCAAGTAGCAAAACAGTGGTCACTTTGAGACTTACAATAGAATTTTGGAAAAAGGATTTAGCTTTGTAACTCAAGGATCTCTAAAATAGCAAACAATTATCTACCTTGTCTGCAACAGTAAAGATGGATAATATAGCAATGTGATTTAAAAATTGATCTTAGCTCCACTCAGCTGAGCATAAAGAAAAATATATGACCTGCTGAGGAGACATAGTGAGCCTGCAGCATATAGTATATCACTGCCAAAAGTTAGAAAAGCCTTTAAAAACCTTGCTACTATGAATCAAGTTTTCCATCAGATGCAAATCTCTAGCCAAACTTTCACTTGACCTTGAAAAACTTACATTGTAGTCAATGATCACCTCATACTAGCAGTGCACATACAATATTCTGAAACTTTTATTCTATGCATGTTTTAAGAAGTGCCTGTTCCTGATTCAGCTGGAGAAGCTGCAGACCTTTCTATGGCAGAATCATAGGCTTCCACAGGGTTATTTTAGACTATCACTGTTTCAGACTTCTGGGTCTCTTAGAACTAGACCTCTATCTATTTGTATCTTTACACAAAATATAAAGGACTGGACATATGGAAGACCTTAGCTGTTTGAAATACCTACCAAAGTAATTAATAGGGGTAAGATTTTCTGAACTCCCCTCTCGGTGATAGAGGCCAGGATTCCAAAATTCTGCTGAATGTTCTTGCAGCTGGAGATTTAAAAATGCAGGTGTGTTCCTATGCATTTAAAAAATGGAAAATAATTTAGGCAAAACCTCAGCAGAAGGAATTAAAGCTAAAGTACTTTCCATATCACTTGCCACCAGCTCTTGCAGCAGTCAGTTTCTGCATGCTGGCTGGTGTGTCTTTGTTAAAATGTGATACCTTGACAGTGTTTCGCATGCTGCCATTCAGTTTTCCTGTAGCTATCAGAGGCTGGTGGGTACTTCTAAAAATCTGATAGCAGAGCACCTCATTGCTGAGTGCATTGCCAGCTGGCATCAGTTCCAACAGCAACAACAAAAAAGTGGGTTGGGTTCATTCCTGGCAGGCACATGGAAGATACTCAACAGATCGTTACCTCACTTCAGGCAGCAAAATTTAATCTTTATTTGATTCAAGCTATATTTGATTTCTGTCACATAAAGGACATGAAGGTGTTTTTACATCTGTCGCACTGCCTAATATTGCTTTGACTATAAGCTTTAATAATGCAATAGAAAACAATGAAAATAATTAGCAAAAGAAATAAAAAATAACCCCCGCATAAATTTGTTATCATATACTTTCCTGCTCACAGTCTCTGGGGACCCCACAGTTTATCACTAATTATATGAAAGAAAAAGGTGTTGAATGCTACTTTCAGTAAGCAAAGTATTAATCCTTTGCTGTTCAGAATTTTGATGGAATTTGTTCAAAACGGTGTGATCCTTATATTTTTTATTCCACGTTTTATGATTTGAGGTTTTTTTTTAGAAGGTAAGAGGCAAACTTTTTGTCTCTAAGGAAATTGTGCTGGTTGCCCTTTGCTCTTAAAATATCCCAAATTTTTTTGATTTTTTGTGAGCAGAAAAGAATCATTAACTGTTGCTAATAAAGACTGCATATGAGGAGATAGATACCATGTAAAGTTAACATGGTAGAAGAGTTGAGTTGTCTGTGGCACAGCTGTGAAAAACATTACCATACCGTTTCTTTCTTTTTCTCCATATTCTTTGCCAGAGTTGAACTGGATGGAATATTTCTTCATCTATACCCTCACTACTGCAAGGAAGAAATCTCTGACAAAGTCCGTATTTAATCAGCTGAAGTCAGACCAAAGCTCATACCATGTAGAGCTGCCAAAAGTTGACAAAAGGCTGCCTAATTTCCAAAAAATCAGTTTGGCTTTGTTAGCTGTGAACTATTAGCTTGCAACTGTGAACTAACATGAAGAGTAGTTGATATAAGTTATGATTTTTCTGTAATTTTGTTGTGGCTCAACAAGTGTAACTGGAAGCAGACTTTGGCACCATCTTATGACTTTGGACTGTTAAAACAAGTTTGTACATTTAGACCCTACTGCTTTGCAGTTTAACCTATCAGCTTGACGACTGGATTTATCTCTGAAGCAGAACAACAGGAACCATATTATAAAAGATGGAAAATGATAGTCCTTCTTTCTCCCTTGAGGACTGCTGTTCTTCATATTTAGACCTGTTCACTTTGGGGTTTTGTTTGTTTGTTTGTTTGTTTTTGTTGTTTGTTGTTGTCGTTGTTGTTGTTGTTGTTTTTATATACCCATCCCATGATATTGTTCTGCTAGTCGAGTTTTGAATCATTGACATGATTTTTTTTCACTGTATAAGAGAGCATCTGGAGCTATCTTAACCATTTTTCAACCTCTCCCTTTCCTTTCTTCAGCACTAAATGGTTTCCCCTCCATAGGGATGTGGAAACGGTGAGGTTTTCTTGATTTTAAATCCTTAAATAAATGAAGAAAACAGTGATTTCGTTTATGATCTCATTACCACTGCCTTTAAACTGAAAAAAAATCTTCTGAGTTTATATAAAATAAACTGATTTTGAACCGGAGTGAGAGAAAATTCCATCTTTCTAGAATTTTTTTAACATGGGCCAGAGTGACTTACAGTCTGAAAACTGATTAAGAAAAAATAGTTATCTTGAAAGGTGTGCTCTTAAAACACCCTTAGAGGCATTTATGGAAAATGCTACATAACTTAGGGGGCTGGAACCAGAACAGTTATGAAGAAATTATTTTTTGAACTTGTGAAACTAAATAGAGTGCATAATATTTTACATATTTACATACATCTTCTTGTTAGCACAACAGCCTCTGGTCTTTTTCAGATATGGTGATTGTCTGAAAATATGTAAGATCTATTACATTGACTGTAAACATTTTAAGATTTATATTAAAGAAGCACAGACAGCATGCCCATTCAAAACCCTAGAAATTAATTCGTTAGTTTTGTTCACTGTTTAATTTTCCCATTTGATTCATTTTCTTTGGGAATAGTTTGGAGTCCTTATTTGGACAGGCCACTGGAGAAAAGCACTCAGTAGACCTTGTAAGGACTAATTTCCATGTGGGAAGCTGTGCCGGTGCTATACTAGGCATTAAAAAGGCTGAGTGTACAGGGGTGGGTTAAATGAGAATAACCTATCACTATAAAGAGAACACCAGGAATTTTCAGCGGTTTTGAGATTTATGACTCATGAATTATGAAAGACATACATAGTCTGGCTCAGTGTTTCTGCAGAGCTGTGGATGTGGCGTCTGTCTGGAAGGCACAGCTGTGGTGTCCTCACCTTGACCAGTTCCATGTGGCACCCTTACTGCATGCAGCTGAATGTGAATTTTGCTGTGAAATTTACGGTGGGTGGTTTCAAGCTGAAGGTTTCTCTCATGCTAAGAAGCTAATTCATATCCCAGCGATTAGCATCTGACCCTGCTTTTCCAACTGATAATTCAAGGAGTCCTGTGAAAGCCACTTCAGTGATTGCCATCGCAGGAAAGGAAAATGGGAGGGTTCTTCACGTATCCAACTGAACTGTTCAGATGGAGAGGAAATACGGAAATGATCTGCACACCCATGTGGTGCACCACCCCTGTGTGTACTCGTGCCGTGAGGGAGGCAGTGAGTGCTCTCATCCTGGGAGCACACAGCTGCTGCTTTCAGAGGCATTTTACCAGTGGCTGAGGCCTTTTTCAGGTTTCAGTTCCTACTGGGGACATCAAACTGCTTCTGGTTTGAGAGGAAAAGGGTGCGTTTGGGTTTTTGTGTTTGATCTGGTTTGTTTCAAATATTTTAGCAGTAACTAGAACCTGGAAGAACCTGGAAGAACCTGTCTGGATCCTTTGAAATGCTTCAAGTATGTCAGTTGTGCAGCGGGGATGGAGGGAAGGAAGGAAGGAAGGAAGGAAGGAAGGAAGGAAGGAAGGAAGGAAGGAAGGAAGGAAGGAAGGAAGGGAGGAAGGAAGGAAGCACTGGAGATTACAAAAGAGACATATGTACCTCACAGAAAATCTGCAATATTTGACATATTTTCTTGTTAGGAAAGCGTGCAAACCTTTTAAAACATTGTTTTTTTTCCTATGGGCTCTAGGAAAGGATGGTAAATCAATCAGATTTCTTACACTTAAACAAGAATATAAGAACACTTCTTGAGTTAGACTAATGCTCTGCCAAGGCCTGGACCCCGTCTGACAGGTTGCAGGAGTCAATGGTGCCTGCAGTCTAGGTAAGACTGCAAGAGGAGAATAAGCAGGATGCACTCCCATTTCATGATCCCTGCTTCTTCTGGGATGAATCTTAGTGTCTTGATGCTGAGATGGTACACACTCATTTAAGAGATTTCTTCCTAAGAAACCAGCACAATTGGTTTGAATGCTAATGATTTGTCAGCATCCACAGCATATAATGGCTTTGCAGGTTTCTATATATTCACAGATTTGCCGTATGTTCTTCTAGAAAGCATTGCCTTTTGCTGCATGGAAAAGACATGGACCTGTTGGGGGTGTGTCCAAAGGGGAGCCACAGAAATGATCAGAGGTTGGAATACTTCTCCTGTGAGAGAGCTGGGATTGTTCAGTCTGGAGAAGAGGGGGCTCTGGGAAGACCTCGTTGTGGCATTTCAACACTTAAAGGAGGCTTACAAGAAGGATGGAGACACATTTTAAACAGGGCCTGTTGCAATAGGACAAGGGGTAATGTTTTTAAACTGAAAGAGAGTAGAATAAAACTAGATATAAGGAATATATTTTTACTGTGAGGGTGGTGAGACATTGGGATGTGCTGCCCAGAGGACGTGCCCTATCCCTGGAAACATTCATGGTCAGGTTGGAGAGGGCTCACAGCAACCTGATCTAGCAGAAGATGTCCCTGGTCACTGCAGCACGGGTTGAACTAAATGACTGTTAAAGGTCTCTTCCAACACAAACTATTTTATGATTCTGTGATTTTGAACCCACCATCTACCTTCTTCATTATATTAAAGTGTTTTATTGACATAAAATACGTACCGCTCAGGTGACGGAACTGTTGTGCTGTACCAGGATTTGACAGGTGAAGTAGTTGTTCTGCTGTTTCATTTATGCTGTTAAAATTTTATATTTATAATACAGAATTCTGCGTTGTGGTAGCTGTAATCTGATTCCATACATTTTTGGGCCTTGTCCAGTGCATTAGCAAAGAAATGTTAAGTGTTTTTATTCATTGTAGGGGTCGCTATTAGTAAAATGATTCCACACAAGAAAGTAAGTAGTGTCAACTTCTTTACTATATGATGAACCAATCCACACTGTTAACTACTTAAAGGCTAATGAATGAAGAGTGCGTGGAGAACTCAGTTACAGCTGTTTTGATGCAGGTCAGGAACTCCAAACTGGGAGCGCTGCATCACCAGATTCACAAAAGGTGGCCAACAAAGTTAAGGCAAATGAACCCAACTTTACTCCTACTATGTAATTTGTATTGCAATGGATCTGGAAGGTAACAATATGACGTCAACGCTGAGGAAGGAAGGGACATAAATCAGAAACCTACTCTTCTGACTCTGTTTTGCTTTGGTTTGTGTTTGTTGGTTTGTTTGTTTGTTTGTTTTTCTATTAGAGTCATTCTCTTAAGGAACGCAAAGGGCAAAATACTTATTCTACCCAAAAGAACAGATAAGATAATTTCACCATTAATATTGGAAAAATGCAACTTTTTCTTCTGACCACAACTGATTGCACTTTTGAGAACAAAGTGGTATTTTAAAGGCATTTAAGTGAATTAGTAGCCAAATTTCCACTGACAGAGAGCTTGGAGATACATTATTTCAATGTCTTTTGAAAATTTCACTCTCAGCAGGGAGCAGTTCTGAGAAAATATTTATAAAACAGTCCTCCAAACCAGTCAGAACTGGACTTAGGGCTTAGTCCAAATCTGTAATGCATAGCACACATCCAAAATAGTGACACATAGGTTGTATGATATTAAACAAAGACAAGAAAACCACGTGACATTTTTTTTTCCATGGATAGCTATTTCAATCAGCAGATGTGGAGGTTTTGACATTTGGGTCAGCCTTCATGTGGGAAGAAAGCTGCATCTTCAGAAATAGCTCATTCCAGGGAATGGGGGAGGTGCATGCAAAAATACCACACTCACACAGCACCCACACCCACACCCCCACACTGCCTCCCCCGAAGAAGCCCAACAATGCCCCTGGTCTTCAGCAGGAAGAGAAGCAATGGTGAGCAAAACAGGCTCTGACCACCCTTGGAGACACCAAAACCCATGAACTCATGCAACAGTGCAAACATTGCAATTCAAATCAGTTCTAATGATCAGTAGTAATGTCCTCTGTCCAAAACTTTTGCTAAGGCTCATGGAAATGTTGGATGCACTCAGTTAACTGGTAACCAACTTATAGAAGGTGGACTGTCTTCAGTTCTTGGTTCTTTTGATTAACAGCTACTTAGAATACAGTCATTTTTGTCACTGCTGCTTTTCATCTCAGGGCCCTAATTTTGTTTCATTTTGTTTTACTCATTGGAATCTCAGTAAACTCAACTGATACATAGATTTGTAATTTGAAAGCAAGTTCAAAGTAACTTCTTTTCTCCCAGATGCATGCACAGTCAACAAATTTGCATACTCTTCTCCAAAATATATGTGCTCTTTTCATACAGTATAGATAGTATCAGGCCACTATCACTTTTGTTACATACTTCAACTTTTTTTTAATGCTATGTTCAGATGTTATTAGAAGACCAGAATAATATGACAAGGCATAATAATGACTGTATTAATGCACCTAGGTAAAAAGTAACAATTGTCTCTGATGTTCGCCAGTGGTTCACCAAATCTATCTTTATAGTACCTGAACTCAAGTTCCAGGGTAATCTGTCAAAAAGTTGACTCATTGGACCAATACCCCTGTCCAAATTACCACACATATTAACAAAAATGCATCAGGGGTATGCACTACATGATGTTTCTTAAACTGCACAAAATTAAATGCAACTAAAGCAACATATGACGACTAGTTAATTATAGAATCATAATCTCATAGAATAGTTTGGGCTGGAAGAGACCTTTGGAGGCCATCTAGTCCAACAGCCCTGCAATAAGCAGGGACATCTTCAAATGCATATTGTTGCTCAGACTCCCACCCAATCTGACCGTGAATGTTTCCAGGGATTGGGCATCCATCACCTTTCTGGGCAACCTATCCCAGTGTTTCACCATCTCATTAGGAAGAAACATTTTTACAATATATGATAAAAATTGACCCTCCTTTAGTTTAAAACCCTTCTCCCTCACCCTATAGCAACAGGCCCTGCTAGAATGCCTGTCCCATCTTGCTCATAAGCCTCCTTTCAGAATTAAAAGTCTGTAATAAAGCCATCCGGGAGTCTTCTCCAAGATGAATAAACCCAGCTATCCCAGCCTTTCCTTATGGGAGACCTGTTCCATCCCTCTGATCATCCTGGTGGCGCTTCTCTGGACTCTCTCCAAGAAGCCCATGTCCTTCCTCTGCTGGGAGCCCAGGGCTGGATGCAGGGTTCCAGGTGGGGACTCACCAGAGCAGAGCAGAGGGGCAGAATCCCCTCCCTCCCCTGCTGCCCACGCTGCTCTGGATGCAGCCCAGGACACGTTTGGCTCTCTGGGCTGGGAGTGCTCATGGCTGGGTCATGTCCAGCCTCTCACCCACCAGCACGCCCAAGATTTTGGCAGGGCTGCTCTTGATCTGTTCATCCCCAGCCACTAGTGATACAGGTGATTGCTGGTATTCTCTTAAATTTCAACTTGCTGTCTTGTATACTTGCTTTTAATTTGAGGGAAAAAAAATAGCTTTAGTGAAAAGGATATTTTCAAAGGAGGGTTTTTATTCTTATGGAACTTACATGAAGTGATAAAAAAATCACTTAAGTATGTTTGAAATGTTTTATGAATTTCTAATTTGGGTGATGTTGTTGAAGTTATTACTTTTATTTATTCCTAAGCCTTGTGACCACACAGTGACAAAAAGGCTTAAGACAAACCATGAGAAAATTTGATCAACATCTGTTTAGGACATAATTTGTACAATATGTGACTAAAATCACACAAAGTAAACTATGAAACTTCATAATTTACTACACTTGTGGTTTAACAGGAGATCTATTCTTCTTTTGCTGTAGAAGATATTACAGGCAGCAGGAGGTGCACTGTTGAAAAAGTAAAATCAAGAGTTTCTCTGACATTCATCTCCATCATAAAATGTTGCTAGGAAATTGTCATAGCGGATACCCGAGACAGGTTTATTACTTGTGTCTGCTCTCCATGTAAAACACCTACTAAAAAGGTGTTTGGAAAGCAACAGTATTTTCACTTCATAACTTAAAGCCAAAAGGAGGGGATTTTAGAGACTGTCAGTATTTTATTTGTTTGGAAAAATTAACATGACTGTGCAAAGTGTGGTGTTATGCTACAATAACTTCATCTCGAGGAATCAGTCCAATGGCTTTATTTTTTCTTACGTCATTCCAGAGGTCTGAGAAAAGTGCTTAGACTTTGGTGCAGCTGACATCAGCTGCAAGAGCTGACAGCAGAGAAAGAAGGGATGGAAATGAAGGAAAAAAATAGACCAATGCCCATCATCCCAACCAACCAAGCTGACCCAATAGGCTAACAGGAAATCATCAAACATAAAAGGTTTGATACAAGATGCAAATCACCTAAAAAGCCTCAGATGTAATCAGTGTTAAAGTAATTTTTATTACTTCAAAGATGGCTGTCCAGGATGCATTTGCATCTGGGGCTGGAAGGAGACTTCTTCATTGTCTCCTTAATTTCACTTGTGCACTGTGGGGTGAGTTCAGCCCTGGTGCCTTCACCCACTCGCCATGTTTGTCATGTGTGGGGGGTTGAACGTTTTTCCAGAATGGAGCTGTGCTGTTCCACTCGCAGGAAGTCTGCCTCCTAAACAGCAGGGCTGTGGGAAACTTGTGCCTCAGCTGCATCCCATTCCACCAAAAAATATTTTATGCAGAGCTAATATTTTTGTGATAAAAGCATTTCAGGGGTGGCTTCTGGAATTGTGATACTTGAAATATGAATTCAAAATTCACAGCTTATCAATAAAACCACACTGACTTTCATAGAGGTTGTCTGGTGAATTTGAGTACCGCAGTGCAAATATTTACTTACATCATGTCCACGACTGATAAACTGCAGCTGCAATATTAGATCTTGGTAAAGCTTTTTCCTTCCTGCTTCTCTGCAAACCTTTAACATTTGAGGATGCATTTGCATGTTTCAGTCCACACAGGCACTGAAGGAAGAGCTTGTTTAGGTAACAAGATAAGGAGGTGCTCTCTCCACTTTTGGGTTTTAGCTGCCACGGAGGTACCAGTTCCCAGGATTCACAGCTGCTGCTTATTCAGGCAGCTCTGTGGCTTGTGCTGCATATTAATTTCTGTCCAACACGGGAATTCAATTTGTACTGTACATTTCATTTCTTCACAGATTTAGATTTATTTCATGTTCTCTGCTTTTAATTAACTCTCTGGCACAGCTGCTGGACGGGATATAAAAACTCATTGCTTCCCTGTGTTAGGAGTACACCACCAATCATTTAGCACTTAGATGGTGGCACAGGAGCTATCGGTTTCCATGGCAACCAAGGCTGTGGTGATTGATTCCTTGCCAGTGTGGCATCACCACAGGGATCGAGGCTTGTAATTTTTGTATGCTTGCAACATCCATCTAATTAAAATGGGATTAGAGAATCATCCCTGTATATGTTCAACAACTGCACTGCAATCCATTTATGTAAATGTCAGCTTTATTCACCACAGTAGTTGGAGTGTTTATGAAGAAACAGTTGTTTTGCTCCTAGTGTCTTGCACAGGGGAGGAGGGGAGGAGGGGAGGGATGAAAAGAGTAATATGTATACAGCATTATTTTGACTACTAAATAAAAAAGTAATCCTTTCACTGATGCACAAATGCTATGCAAATTATATCCTCTTTGCAAATCTGAATCATGACTACAGGGAGCAAAGATGGCAGAGCTGTTACAGCTCTGGTCATGTGCTGATGGCTAACACAGGAAAATGTACTGAGCCTGTCTTGAAAATGCATTAATTAATTTAGTGTGTATGAATTATTCATTTGTCAAAAGCCTTTAATTCTTATGATTGATTTTAGTACAGTGGCATCTCTTGAGAGCAAAGTAATCCTTGTATTCTCGTAATTTTTCCTTCGTGGAGCATTCCTCAAGTCTGATATGGTTACCTGGAAATTTGTGAAGTCTTTGCAGATCAGAGATGATGACAGGTCTGTAAAATGCAAGGAGACTCCAGATGAAAAGAGAGGCACATGGACTTTTGGAGGGCTATAAGTGAAGACAGGATCTTTACTAGATGTAAATGCAGACCCCAAAGGACAGAGGGTGACTGATCAGATAGTATTTTTTCTGTATATCTCACTATTTCTTCTGCATAATTCCAACAAAAAAGTCTATTAACATGAAAAATTGCAGTTTTCAGTACCTAATGGTCTCACGTCTGTTTCCATTTCACTTTGCAGTCTCCTTCTGTACTGTAAAACTTAAGACCATTATACAAATTTTAGATAAAATTAATAGCCCATGGGATTTTATCTAAAAGTCAGTTGATACTAGTCACATGGATCTTTATTGTTTTTTATGTCCATTTACTCTCTCAAAAAAAGAAAACAGCGTATTGCAGGCAACAACATGCAGATGGTAGAAATGCTACATACAACACAGGAATGCTGTGTTTTATCATGATTCCACAAAATCCTTGCTCACGAACCAATCCTGCCCTGGTCTGGGAAAAAATAAAATCACAGTGTCACCATGGCTGTGGAGCTATTGCGAGTCCTTCCACAAAAACTCTAGAGGTATGGGATTGAATATTGGTTGTACCTTGTAAAAGCTATGATAACAAGTGCCACCATCACTTTGGCTTAAAATGGTCTAATCCACCTTAAAATCCATACACAAAACCCCGGCAAAACAACGAAAAACACCCACACAGAAAAAGGCAAAGCTAGCAGTAAGAAAAAATCTCCAGGCACCTTCCTGCCAAATGAAAGCCCTGCCTTCCTCTTTAGGGTAAGCCCAGGAGGCATGCAATGATCTTGGCTTTTGATGCATTTTACCTGAGAGAGAGCAATCCTTCCTTCAGGACTGAATGTCTGCCGAGTGTGAATCAATCTTCAAGAGATTTCTAACACTTGCACTTGGTTTTCATACAGAGAGTGTCTAGCAGTTCTCTCAGATCCTTAAAGGCAGCACTCCCTGTACATCAAGACAGCCTAATTACATCTTCCTTCTTCCATAGCTCACAAGTAGGCCCACTTGTTTAGGAAAAGGCTTTGGAATTTTAGTTGTCAAACAGTTCAAACAACTAGAAAATGTTTTGTCAAACTGCAACATCTTAAATTGAATAATTACCTTAGTGAATCCTACATTTCGTATAAGTTATGAGCAGTTACCCTGAAAATAGAACATCAAAAATATTTTAAATTTACAGATGGAGACTGAAGAACACCAAGGAGAAAACTTTAAAATATTTTCTCTGTAAAACAGAAGGAATACTTTCCTAAACAAATACATAGAAAATTCAGTGTTCTCTTTGAGTATTCCTGTGCCGCTTTTGCAGATGTAATTCAACTACTGAAATGCAAGAGCAGATTCCTATCTCTGCCTCAAATAATTTTCACAACATAGCCATTCAAACTGTTTCAGCACTGACAGCTCTCGAATATCCTGAAATTATGCTGTGTTAAATGTGGTCAGGGCTGGCACTTTTGTGTAATCCCTCTGCAGATAATGCAGATTCTCACCAGCAAGCAGCAATTCATTTTTTGTGCAGCTTCATGGCAGGCACAGCAATAGGAACTAAGATTCGCCCAAGAATTTTGATTAAGGTTTCAGAAGTTTAGCAGTATCCCATCTGGGTTTTAGGTGGACAAATAAAATATTACAATTGGAAACAGATCTGTATGTGCAACTTTAAAATGTGTAGATTTTCCTATTCATTTAGCTCTATGCTGAGCCAAAGCTCTGTTGGGATTAGCTGGCTTGCCTCTCTCCTTTGGCTCGGTACCACAAACACTCCAGGTACTGCTCTTACCAGTAATGATTAAAGCTGATGCTGAATCAGTCCCATATTTGCAAGTAGAATGTTCTTGCTGTTTCCCTCTGCAGAAAGAGAACTAACTCAAGGCAATTCAGTTAACCTGTCATTGCAGTATGTAAAGGATTGCCATAAGGTAGAGTAAAACATTGTTGCTGCATAAAAACTCTTGGGAAATAACTGTTCCAAATATTTGCGAACAATGTTTTCAAGATTTTAAAATAAATACAGTGGGAGAAACAAGCTTCAGACTGTGAAACATGGAAAATAATGGCAATGAAGCTCAGTACTTTAAAGTAAAATATTGCAATGGAAATAAAATTGTATTGATAATGGAGACTTGGTCTTCCTGTGTGTAGCCAAAATTGTTCATATTCCCACGGACAAAATGATCTACTGCAGCTTTGTTCCCCGCTTCCTTTCCAGCCAAGTGGTCTGGCTGTCTCTCATCCCTTACAGTTAGCTGAGTATGCTGATCAGGGAAAGATGCCAGTCAAACATCTGCGTCCTCTGCTTGCAGAACAATCTGCAAGGACAACCCAACAAACTTCTTTACCTCCTTGGTTCTCTGGAAGCACATTTGTAAATGGTGTTTAATATTATTTCTTAAGCAGTCCTTGGTGTCCCTGGAGAACTCAGAATACTCCTTGTCACCTATTAAATTCAACCACAAGTAGTATTTTTATTTTTATTATTCTTATTTTTATTTTTGAATGTGGATAGCTGCCCATTGAACACAGCTGAGACAACTCAACTCACTTCATCCAAGAAAATGTAGAGCCTATAGATGCTCTACTTGGGCCTATTTTTTCAGGAAGCATACTGTGCTGACAGCATCCTGCCATCTCTGCAGATGGTGTTTTTAGCCTTTCACACAGGTAGAATCCAAATGCTATCTACCATTTTAGTTTTTGGACAAAGTCTTACTATGCTGATGAAGGATCATTTGCAGTGTATCTTTTAGTACTCTTTTGTTTATCTCTAAGAGTAGTCTGAACGTAGTATCATTAAAAATTTTTGATAATTAATAGGTGAAGAGATATTTCTAGTGAAGTGAAACTGCTGATTTCACCTTTTTCTCCTGTTGTGGGAAATTACTGATTATGGAAAACAACCAAGTTTTTTTCCAAAGGTTATTTTTTCCGGGCTCATGGTTGAAATATTAATACCATACCTAATATTCATTTTGCAGAATTTTGCAGTTAGTATAAATGACCATCCTAGGTCACGCCTCAAATAGATTTTGGAATAGTGTTTGTGCCTCATGTATAGTTTTATGTTTCTGTCTCAGCTGTGGAGCTGTTAGTGATCGTAAGTAACACTGGGAGGGAATACAGAGAGCTCTGAGGGGCTGAGAAAATAAGTAGCTAGCATCTGATCACAAGTCCTGCCTCAAAGAACCTCTCCTGCCCTGTGGTCCCATGTTCTCCGTTTCTGATGTCTGGCAAGGAGTAGAGCATGATTCTACCTCAGGCTGTGACATTAAAGCTTTTGTTTCACTTGCAAAGCAAAATAAATTGTACATTTTATATTTTTTCTGCTACTAGAGTCTGCCAGACCATCTTGGCAGAAGTACAGCTTCATCAGCCATGCTACTTGTCCTGTTTGTGCAGAACTTTTGATCACAGTGCTTGCAACGTTTTCAAGGCCAAATGGAAGTCACCTGGGCCAGAACGGAGCTACAAATGGGGCATCATCCACCACTGCGTGCCCTCCAGATCCCTCTGGCTGGCTGTTTCCAGTGAGCACACTGGAAAGTCCTAGCCGGTAGATTTCAATCCGTAGAATGAACACCAGCAGGCTTCTCCTTGTTGCTGTCCTCCCTCACCACCCACTGCTCCCAGGCTCGCCTCTGTGGGCAGGTACAGGACCTGAGACGAGATCTTAGTGATAACAAAGTTTCTAGGAGACTTTACATGCTTGAAGTGGAACAAAAGACATTGCGGGTTTTCAGACAGCTGTGAGACAACATCTAAAATCCAGATGAAGTTTCAGAAAGCAAGGAAATCAGCTTGCAGAATCCACAGGGCAAAACAAAGAAAAATCAAGTGTCGCCAGTGGGGGTTCCTCTATGTGCTGAGGTAGGATTGAATGGATTTAGGTCCTTTTGGCACAGCTTTTACTCAGTTCTTCTACTAGCCCTCCAGAGATGAGAATCATCAATGTCATTCACTAACTCAACTACCATCATGCTGCTTCTCTGGAGATGAAACCCCTGCCCTGCTTGCTGCATTTTTACCCACCAGCAAGCCGAGATGGTTTGTTCCACCTTGACACTGCTCCTTGCATGCTCAGAGTGGCTGTGGCTGCCTCACAGCATCCTCTTCTCTGTACCACATACCACATTATCCTCAGGTATCTACATCACCTCCATGGCATAAGGAATTACTATGTAGACTGGCTCTTTCAAGGGAGAGGGTGTCTTACGACTTCCTTTGCTAGACTTGGCCAATGGGACCCATTACATGGCCAGAACTGTAGCTCTTTACTCCTTTAAAGCTGCAGAAAGGGGCAAAGATTTGGCTTTCAATTTTTATTCACCAATATTTCTAGGACTCTTTTCCTGGGCTCCTCTGTTATGTCATGAAAAAAGTCTATTTGCTTCATCCTTTCTTGGTCTATTGCAGCAATCCCAATAATTTTCAGAGGATTCTGACTAAAGACAGCATATTTGGCCCATTTCTTTCATATGCATCTCGTATAGCATTTGTTTTCAGGAACAAATTTCTAGAATAAAATGCATCCTCATGTATAGAACAAACCAGCCAGGCATTTAAAAGTACACAAAAAGGTAAGCATGAGATGGCTCTCGTATCTTCTGCCCTTACGTAGGTGACAGAAATAATTACCTCTAGACATATCACTGCACTGTGCATAATTGGCACACAGGAGATTGCAAGGTGTTGAATGTGATAGGAAATGTGCAGCCTGATTACGTATGTGAGAATCCAAGTGCTGCAAAACATCTCTTTTCAACGAGTTGAGGAACAAGAATTTAAAGATACCACTTAATTTTTCAACTGCAGTCAAGCAACACCAGTGTTTCAAGATGAATTTTCTAATCACATGGGACTAGGGATTGTGTGTGGTGATAAAAGACTAGAAAAGCATTTCCTATCAGACAGCAATAACTGTTCCAGTCTGTTTAAGTATTTTTTTTTTTCCTTTGCTAGTTTAATTTCCCCTGCCCTGCTGCCTGCTTCAATTTATTCAAGTTCAAAGCGATTGCAGAGCTGGTGGAAGGCACCACATTCGTGACTGTGGAAATGAAATCCATTTGGTTGCAAAGTCTGTGTGAAATTTACCCTTTACGCAGCGAGGCAATGCAAGACCTCATTGCCACTGGATATCTCCACACTGCTGGCTTCGAGGAGGTCTGAGTGTCGTGAGCCTCTCTCAGCCCAGCTCCGTGGCTGTTGCTGAGGCAGTGGTGGCAGGGCAAGCCCCTCATGCTGTGCCATCGCTGTCACCTGGCGCTTGCTTGGACAGACAGCAACTTGGTGTCACAACTCACATGGACCGAGCATCACCAGCTGGAAAAACAGCCGTCAGGGTAGGGAGCACCTCATTTTCTGAGTGCATAGGCTCCTTGGCAGGAGTCCATCACTAGCTCCTGGCGATTATTCAGGCACATTATCGAGCAGTGTGATCCCTCCTGTAGCTTTACACCATGCTTGAGGTGTTAGTCAGTGACTGACCATGCAAGCTAGTCAATAGCACGTTGCCCAAAGAATTCACCTCAGTAAAGACCCTTTCAGAAAGTCTAAAGCAAATCATCTAAATTAATGCATCTCATTTCTCTCAATGCAGAGACAGGCTAAGTAATTAATCCTCAAGTTTGTCTTGATTTTTTAGAAACACAATGACTAAAACTAGTGTACTAGTACTGCTCAGGCATGGAGGAAGACCTTTCTTCAAATCTCTATATCTATTTAGTTAGATTCAAATTTGCATCCTTTTTTATGCATTTATTCACAGTATGTATACAACAGATGCTGAATTTTTCTTCCCTGATATGTTTGAGAACAAGACACGTTTCTCAAAACAGTGTTTTTGTGCATGTGCAAGTGCATCCATGAGGAAGCAGATTGTATCCTTTATTGCTTACTCTTAAAAAAACCAACCAATCAACCAACCAACCAAAAACCTAGACGAAATCAGAAAGTTACAAAGAAGCCACATAAATCTACAATTTTTCTCAGTATATATTTTTCTTTCCTTTTCCCTCTTTCTTTCTCTTTTTCTTTCTTTCTTTCCTTTTCTTTCTTTCTTTCTTTTTCTTTTCTTTTCTTTTCTTTTCTTTTCTTTTCTTTTCTTTTCTTTTCTTTTCTTTTCTTTTCTTTTCTTTTCTTTTCTTTTCTTTTCTTTTCTTTTCTTTTCTTTTCTTTTCTTTCTTTCTGGGGTAGTCTTCATAGAACAGCTTTTCCAGGCTTCTCAACAGCTAAGTTACTCTCTCTGCTCCCTTAAAACTGACACTGGTGTCACTGTGCAATACCTAGAGTGAGTTTTCTTCTACTCTTCTGAGTCTTTTAAACCTCATGGCAACTCTCTTCACTAATACATTTCTGTTAATAGTAATATTATATACCTGTCAGTCCTTTCCCTACACCTGTACCCCTTCTTCCTTCCATTCTCTTCAGTATAAGACCCTTCTCACTCTTCTTTCAAAACCTGCCATTCCTCGTGATTTTGTTTTAAAGTTGATGTTGTGAAAGGCCAGGCACAGTCTAGCTAAGACATTGAGAAAACTGCATATGCAGGCTTTTCTTTAAGTTCAAATAAGTTTCTGATAGTTTCTGTGTATCAGTAAGACAAGAACTTTTGGAAGTCTGTCTAAGTCAAACATACATATATACGTGTATACATAAAATAATTAGGTTTTGGAGAACCCTAATAGGTGTGGTCACAGTGATGTTTTGGTACTGCATCCCTCTCCCACTCCCCACCCCCCGCTAGGGCCACACCATGGTCTCAGCATATCCTTTGAAATATTCTTTAGAATACTTTTTTTGAGCAGCTTAAAGCAGTCATTCACCACAAATGTAAAGGGCACACTGAAACAACAGCAGGTAGGTATCAGACATCTAAGATCAAAGAAAACAAAAGAAATTTACTCTCACTACATTTCATGCTTTGGTTTCTTGCTGAAACTTAGGCTGGATTCTTTCTCATTCCTTCAGCAAGATTGTTTCTGTTGCTTAGGCAGCCCTGCTTATTTACTTTTCACCTGCTACAGACTCTCATCTAAGAAGAGAGGAGTCATTTCCCTGGTGCTGTGACTTTACTGTCAAAACAGTGCTCAGCTTCCAGAGCTACACAAAGAAGTCAGTTCATAAATAACCTTGTAGTCTTGTTGCAGAATTAAACAAGCTTCAGAATTCGAATCTTGATCTTGATCAGCTAAGTCAGTGATCTTGCTGAAAGCATGTAGTTTTTCTCTACGAACAGTGTAGCCCCAATAAGCATTGACCCAAATGCTCAGGTATGTAGCACATGTGGCCCAGGTACCCATGGCATGAGGGACTGAGAGGAACCTTTTCAACACGAAATTAAACTAACCTTTGTACTCAACAGTGGGAGCTGCTCTACACCATGCTTTCCCGGGCAGTGAGTAGAGAGGAGACTCTGGGATGGATGTAGAATAGGTTCTTTGAGGCCCACCTTCACAAAGGCTTCCCATCCCTACAACTGGTTGTGGTTGCTATGTAAAACATACCAAAGCTTATTTTTTTACTAAAAAACAAAGTGTGATGATTCATCTGCATATTATTCATTGACCAGAAGGCCTGAGAGAAGCTAGGCAGGCACCTAGAAATATTCATCAACAGTATTTTTTGGAAAGGGTTAAAGCATCAGTCTTGCAAACTACACACAAGCGTATGTACGTGTACAGAAATTTTCAAAAGGTCAAGATCCACATGTACAGGACAGTTTGTTTCATGTCACCTTGTTATTGTTTCTACCGCTTTTACGTTCATGTATTTCTATGCCTGGTTTATGAAATATCTTTCAAGTGGTCTTATTAAAACATCTGATATTGTGTAATATTCATAGAAGGAAAATTTCGATTAATATACACAGAGTGACACTGATTCTAAAGATTGGGCCTTTTTAGTCAGAGAGCAAAACCAGCACCAAGTTATGCATGCAAAAATCCAGCAAACATGTCTCCCATTCTGGTGGAAGGCTGTTTGAAATTCAGTTACAGGCCCTGAGTTACACAATTCACGAAGTGAATCTTTTCAAACAAATAACAAGGGTGAGAAAGAAAATAAGTATAAATATATCAAGAACTGCAGCGTATTTTAGAAGAGAGGCAAATGTGCATAAATGCAAGTTTTACACAGTATTCAGTATACAAAGTACAGAATCCATTCTAAGAAAAGAAACCCTTCCATCAGGTCCTGTGTGATATCAGCCCTCTGCCTGCAAAATGCAGATGACAGCATTTCCTCAGCTCAGGGTTCTGAAAATACAGTTGAGAGTTATCCTTCAGAACCCATAGTCATGAAGTTTGAGCAAGTATCAAAGAGAACAAGGGTATCAGGAAAATTTCAGTTTTAAAAATATGATAGTTTGGGGTATTGTTTTAATGGCAGGTAATTAAAAAACAAATCAAAACAAAAAACAAAAAAAAAAGGAAAAAAAAGAAAAAGAAAGGGCAGAGTCAAGCCAGCTAAGAATTAGGTTAAGAATTCTTTGTGTATAGGAAAGAACAGCAGTATGTGAGCAGTTCCACTGAAGTCAAGTCAGTGTTAAGTAGGACATAGGCTGATCTGCCAGATGTTAGGTCTTATGTGTAAATGGTCCAGGAAATCATTCTACCCTGCCCTTACCACAAAGCATGAGTGCAGTTCAGGAGAGGGGATATCAGAATCACCAGCATAACTTCTGAGCTGCAGTTCTGGTGATGTTACAGCAGAGTCTGCAGCAGCTGGGAATACAGCAATACAAGAGAAGAGAAGTCATGATTTGCTGTGGGTTTTTACTGTATGATTTGCACAGTGTATTAGGAAAGGGCCTCTGTTCTGTTTCCTCTCTGCTGCTCCCTTTTTATTCTCTACAGGCAACAAAATGCAATTATCTGCTAGAGCTTAGGTGTGGATGAGCAAAGTTTAAAGCTGTGGAGGATATCCCATGTTATTATTTTTTTATGAAAATTTTGTGCGGGATCACTTTCATGCTTTTAGTTATTTGTACAAAACAGCACTAAGTTTTGTCTGTGACAGGATCTGACTAAAATCATCCCTGGAAGCTAAGATACTGTCTCAGAAAAAGTCACTGATACCGACCTAAGTTTCCCAGAAGTAATTTCCTGGCATGCTCTCTCTAAGCCTGACATCTTAGAAGTAGCATATCAGAGCAAATGAATAGTGCTATGCTGAGCGCCACTCATTTATGTAGGTTTCTGAATTCAACCAGCACAGCTCAGATATCTATTGTCGTGTCGCAGGGTTATTATTTCTACCAGTACAGGCTACTAAGCAGAAGACTGAGTGAAAACTGGGTGATGCAGTGTAGGAAAGCATTTCGTGTTGCTGGTTTTTTACGATTTGATTGAGAAATCTATGTTTTTCTCATGATTTTAATGAGAAAGGAGCACATGGGCCTTTCTAGAAGAGGAGTTATTTATTTTTTTTCTTGATGGAATGTATGCTGTCTAATATTCCTTTCATTACTAACTTACATTCCTGCACAATCTATTCCATGTGTTGACTAATGGCTCTTTTGTTATCACAGTAAGTAATTTACACATTTAAGTCACTTTTTTTTCTGTTTACAGTTTTTGTACTTCATTTTTTTTCTGAAATTAGAGCATACCTTGATCATTGTTAAATTTCACTTGCAAAATAACATAATGCTCTTCTGTTTGGATTTTAGTTTCCAACAGCGTGGGTGGAGGGGACTGTTAAATATCATCTTAAATTAAACCATTTCCATTGGAATGTTAGCACTTGCATTTAAAGTTTTCTATTACCAGTGCTTTCTTTGCTTGCTTGCTTTTAATCTTTCTTTCCCATTTCAATAAAAGTCACTCAGATTTATAATTACCTGACAAAAAATTTAGGCTACATTTTACTTCTCTTCCAAAAAAACCCCCCCCTTTTTTTTTTCCTGTAAGGGGATCGCTTTGCTGGCTAGTAAAGTTCTATATCCATTATGATATAGAAGATTAATTTTGTAGCAGTTCTGCACACACAGTCCACTCAGGTACAATGATGCATTGAAAGCAATGAGTCTGACAGCATGTAATTACATTTTCTCATCCCCTCAGAAGGAATATTCCTGAGAATACGTTCTTAGGATTTTGATGGGTCAGTTGTTTTAAGTTAAGGCTCCTAATTGCATTTTGTTTCTAGAATGACAAATGAACAGGGCACAGAGTCCAACAACTTTTTTGGTGTGTTTTACTTTCTCTCAGCTTCTTCTCTGAGTGGAGGGAAGTCATGCTGAGGAGAGTTTTGATATTGGGAGCAGGCAACATCAGTGGGAGAGTGTGTTCTTACGAGCAGAGCTTCGCATCGTTACCCTTCAGTATGCATCACCCACTGAGGTGCACACAATGTCCTAGTCTGACTCCTGCTCGACTGAAGACTTGCTCCCTGTTTCTGCGAAGCACTTGCTTTGGTTCCAGAAGGAGACCCACAAAAACTTGTTCCTGAGGTCCTCCCCAGACACCTGCTCCAAAAAATCCTGGCTACAAGCACTCCCTAGTGCAGAGGGACAGAGTCCCTGTGCAATGGAGAAGAAGATTCGTCCTGACTCATCCTTTTCCAAATGTAACTGAAGTCTTAACAGTCAATGACCAGACACTATGATATCCACTTATGGATACATTCCAAGTAGTGAATCAGCAAACTGTGTTGGCTGTAGAGCAGACAGAAGAGCAAGAAGATAAATTAAAGCCAAACCCTTTATGCACTGTTCCCTAGAAGCTGAAAAAGAGTCATTTATAAATAAAAAACAGAAAAAGCATTTTCTTACTTGAATAAAAGATTCATCTGTGTGAGGTAAGGCATCAAAACTCCCATTTGTGCTGAAAGTTTTATTTCTGAGAGGAATGAAGTGCAACTCTTAATTACTGTATGAAAATAACATCCATCACTCATGGGGTGAATGTGGAAAGACAATGAAGTGATAAAGACTTGCTTAATGGGCTGATGAGTAGAAACAGAAGTGTTTGAGGGGTGGAAGTGAATGTTGTGGGAGAAGCTGTAATTTATGCATGCTGTTCTGCTGGTTTATACTTCCTTGTCTGTGACAAGTGTAAGAAAAAAGTCAGCAAGTCTCACTTCCTGGGATTATGCTAAGAAAAGGCTGCTTGCATGAGGGAGTTCATAGTCCAAGAAGACTGGAATGGCTGTCATATTTTGTAGATATAAAAGCAAGGCACAGTCAGGAAATGGATTGGTGCGTAGATGTCCAGTCAGACAAGACCAGGATTAAAAAGAGGACTACAGCAGCCCATTATCACTGAGACAGGAAGCAGTTTCACCACTTTCTGGGTTTAGACAGGTCTATGCTTCAGATACGGGAGCCAGGAGTGCAAAAGATTGGCAGAGATATGACTGCTCTGGCTGCATGCAGGTCAGCTCTAGAGTGGTTGGAGGATCACTGGATTAAAAGAGAAACACTCAGCACTCACAGTAAAGTGCCCTGATAGATTGCTAGGCCAGACTAGAGTATCATCCCAAACACAGCCTCCATGCAGGTGCACCACCAACAGTGCTCTGATGGTGCATAATTCATGTCAATTGGCTTGTGAGACAATCACAACATTTTCTGCATTGTCAAAGAGAGCATACTCATCCCAAATATTCCTAATAAAATTGACTTTTTCTCCTTGTGAGAGGCACTTTTCCTTATAATTTATAAATCCATGCTAGGATTTTGATGTATGCTGCTGAATAAGAGGTGGGCTTCCTTACAGTCCAGCCCTTGGTCTGTTTCTAGAGCAAAAGAAACTGTAGGCAAATTTAGTCAGCCAACATATGATGTATGTACTATTCATAACTCTTCTCTCTCAACTGAGCATATTTTTTCCCCAACACATTAATGTTAATTCAGTGAAACCCTTTCCCATGTTACTATAAGATCTATGTTACTATTGGCCCCAAGATTTGTAGGGATCCGTCTGGGAGTCAACCCTGGGAGTTGATCATTCTCAGTCATGGTCCTCCAGCTCAGGGCACTGAGACTCCCTCGGTCCATCATCTGAGTTGAAGACAGAGGCAAGAATTCATTACACATCCCTGCCGTGTCTCTGTCCCCACTCACCACCCTCCAGGTTGTTTGTTCTCCCTGGAACCTTGAAAATCTTCCTTGGTTTCTCCCGTCACTACAACTCCTTGCCTGCCTGGGCTGCCAAGGGCTTCCAGGGCCTTGATGAGGCTCAGGGCTGCTGAACGGGTTCCTGAACTCAGGAAATGCCTGAACAACTTGATCTTACCCCCCGTGCTCTCCTTGAGTCATGGCCACTCGAGCCTCTCCGAGTGATGTGTTGTCATACTGCCTGTTATTTGTCCATTTTGCTTTGCACCAATCGCCTACACAGGTCATAGAAAAGGCAGAAATCCTGTGGTCTGATAGCAAAACCTGAGAGGTCCAGTTTTTATTTTCTTTCTATGAGTCCCAAATGTTTTTCTATTCTCTGGCTTGCTGCCAAAATTGGTGACTGCAGCTGTGTTTTGTAGTCCAGGCTTACCTCTTTCTCCCACTATGAAAAAATCACACTGGGTGTTTCTGTGATAATTTACAGGATCTCTGCTGTTCCCTGATTTTTGATAGTCTTACCAGCTGCTGCACTGCTTGCCTTCACAGCTGGTATCCCAAATCTTCCTTCTGCAGGTTTGCTTTTTGAGTGCTCCTCAGGAATCCCAAAAATTTGCCTTCTGCTTGCCTTGTGAAGTGATAGTCTGGCCACAGCAGCAGCCCCTAAACGATGCCCTTGAGTGTTTCTTTCTCCCACTTCCTGTCCTTAATTTCAGCAGGTTACCATTTGTCAGAATGGGTATTTCTATGGCATAGTTCTGGACACAGGTGGTCCACCTCTTCCCTTCACCCTGAAATATCAACCCCTTCAGCCTCGCTGCTCTGTGAGACTTATACTGGACATGCTCATGCTAACATTTCATTAGATTCCTTATACACAAAAGCAGCTGAAGTGAGATTTCAGTGGATGTCAACCCCCTTAATAAAAAACTGTGAGCAAGATAATTGAAGTACTTAAATTCAAACAGCTGAAGAAACTTATTCTGTTCCACATATCTTAGGTGTGATGCCTAACCACTGTTTTTTTCTGAAAAGTGAACTCCTTTGCTGCTGTTCTTCTCTATCGCTGTGGGTCCCAGTCAGAGCACTGTTTCCCTGGCAACCCATGTGGTCACTACTCTCCCTGGGGTACCCAAGAAGTAGTCTAGCTGAGACCTACTAATCAAGAGTTTATGAACAAAATCTCTGTTTAGAAGTAGTACTAAAAATTTACTGAGGGTAAGAGTAGACCTTGATAATTTATGAAAAATGGTACCATTTTATGTAAGTATAATGCCCTAAATGATTTCGTGTCTTTATTTTTCAAATTGAATTACTAATTCTTTTCTCCCTTACAGAAATACCAAGAAGGTCTACACCATGGCTCCTTTACTGCATCAATAAATGGAGAAAAAAAAAATCTTTCTCAAATTGGAATCATAATTTCTTTTCTGATTTTAACCCTAACAAATACATGAACAACTTGAAATCAAATAAATGACTGGGATTTACCCAGCTGGTGATCCACACTGATATTTCGTGTCATTAGCATGTGCCCACATTTCCAAAGTGAACTCTGATAGTTCCTAGTATACACTTGCTGGCTTTTTTTGCTAAACTCGTCAATATTATGAGAGGCAAAATTTCAGTGAAAGAAGCTGCGTGGACATTTTGTCTTATTTTCTCATGATAACATTGAAGATCTTTTGAGTTTTTTCTTATACTGTGCTTGAAAGAAACTAAAAAATAATCCTAGGAAGTAAATTCTTTGGGATTTTAAGACTCACCTTAGCTCTAGGATGATTTTTTTTTACATAATTATAGTTAGTCTTTCAGTATTCCCAAACCAGGTGATTCAGTCTTGCAGTTGTATGAACTGTGAGTGTTTATTTAACTTTGGCAATAAGTCTTTTTCTTTTAATGACATATCACTGCGGCAGCAAGTTACAAGTTTTGTTTTTGACAGAAAATACTGAATGTCAAAACAATTTCTTGGTTGTTACCAAACTGATGAAGCTAGGCAGTTGTGATAAAGCTGTTAAGATCTCAGGTGGAGCTAAAGGAGCAGAACAGACTTACAAGAGACTTGCTCAGAAGCCATTAAAAGTACATCAGAAAATCCTTTTTATTCATTTCTTGTGTCTCATCTCTGGAATAGGATGTGTTTCAGCTCTGCTAAACAGACAGTTGAGAAAATCTCAAAGGGAACAATTTTTCCATCAGAGAATAATTTTTGTCAAGTTTCAAATGTTTGCGGAGACATTTTGATTTCTGTGAGGGTATGATAGGCGAGGCAGGGTTTTGAATTTTGGCAGCAACTCTCTTTAACATCTCTGTATCCTACCTGCCTGCTGGAGATTAAATAACTCCCAGAGTCTTCAGTTTCTTCTCTAAGTGGGAATTGGAGGTTTTCTGGGTTTTGAGGTTTCAATTATGACTCTAGCTGCCAGTCATTAAAATGAGCTGGGAGAGAAGGCCTGTAATTTACAGGCTCAGAGCTTGGGAACTAACACTTCCAGGGTTTCCAGACTCCAGCTGTTAATAAAGACCCAGTTTTCCCACACGACAAAGCTTAACTAGAATCCTTTAAAAACCACATTTTGACACTTCCAAGTGGTTGGGTTTTTTTCGCTTGTTTTGGTTCTGTTTTGGTTTGGTTTGGTTTTGGTTTTGTTGTTTGGTTTGTTTTATTTTTATTGTTGTTTTGTTGTGGTTTTTTTTTCTAAGCTAGAATTCATAACATCAAAATTATAATGAAATGCAGAAATTCCTAAATCTTCCTCAAAATTAAATTATGTTCTCACATCTTTTAATCACTTTGCAGTTATTTTCAAAGCTTTTAATTACAATTCTACAAGACTCTCCCATAAGGGCTTTCAGTTCCAGTCACTGTGTCGGTTGATGTTAATATTTTATTTCATTTGAGAAACTCGTATTTTTAATTATTTAGATTTTTTTTTAGTCACTGTTGTTTTTTTCCCTGATGAAACTTGTCCCTTAATTCCCTCATGAAAACCAACTGGCTACAGAGACTCAAGGAGAGCCGTATTGATCTTGTATCTGCCTTTTGTCCATCTTCTTCCTACACTCCCTATAATTCACCAGACTCATGTTAGTAGAACATCCCTTTGCTTTCTACACCCTCTTACACCAGCGTCCCAGAGCCATCTGTAGTCCTTGCAAGCTACATCATTAACCTTTGTTTAATCACACCACCATCACAGATTTGTTGTTTATGAGCATGAAAGTCTGTATCTTGGAGTTCTGCTTGAGCTGCTGCAAATAGAGTCTGAAAAATGTGATTCTTTCCCTTCACTTGTGTAATTATCAAAATTTGGGTATATGTGGAGTAATTTTTTTTAATTAAAAGTCTATAGAACAACATCTGGGCTTTATCTTTAACATTATGTGCTCACATAGAACCACCCTGACTACACCCAGCAATGCAAAGAAAGCTTTCATTTGCTGTCTTGTTCGCCTGCCTCTGACTTGTTTCCCCTTCCTCTCTCCTGTCTTCCTCTCACCTTCTTGCCTATTCCCTCCCTATACATCTTTCTTCTGCACAGCTCACCCTCTGCTAATTGAACACATAGTTTTGACTGATTTGGAACTGAAGAAAACCCACTAAGTCTAACCTCCACCCCCCACCCCAATCTGTACTGAGCTTGATGTCCCTACCAGCTGACTTCTAACATCATCCATGTCCTTTGTCTGTAGCAATTTTTAAATGCACAAAAGAGCTTCCTGTAAATGCTTAACACACCTATTCAATCAAACATGTTCCATGCTTATCTACCTCTTTCCTTCTTTTCTGGTTTTCTATTCTATTTTTTTTCTTCAGGGCTCTGAATGGTGTGCTATTAGTACCTCACTCCTCATAACTAGAAGCAAGGCAAAAATAGAAACTCTTTAAAGCAAGCAATCTGCTTGGTTATCTCTGTCCTGCAAAAAGTTACTGAACTTTCCCAAATCTTGTTAACATGTCAGGTTCTTGTTTAACATTTTGGGACTAGCAGGGGCTAAAATACAGCAGCCTTGGGATAGGCAGGACTCTGAAACATCATTTTACTGAGAACACTGAGAGGTGCAGAAAGAGAGTGACCTGGTTTACGTTAGAAAAATGGCAGTGGGATATACAATAACATGGCATTTGTCAGAAAAACGTCCTGCAATTTGGCAGTCAGATATCCACTTGCCCTATGGATTGCACAGTTAGAGTAAATTGCAAGTCTATCCAGCAAGAATTTAAGGCACGGAGCACCAAAACTAATTCAGATACCAAATAGGTCTTGGGTTATTTTATGAGGATCTCTTTGTGAGGAAGCAATGAACTGTTTCCCAGTACCCATTTTTCATAGCTGTGAAGTGTCGTTGTGTTTGTTTACCAACTCTTGACAAAATGGAAAGACAGAAAGAAATGTGAAACAAATCATGTGAGTGTTTGAGATCCCATATATGCAGGGCCATGGGGTTTATTTTCAAGATGGAAGTGTTTGACAGATGATGGTGCTGTTGGTTGACTGTATTCTAGGTGTTCTGATCCAACACAGTGCCCCAGCTTCAAGGTTTGCAAAGGTTTCCAAAGTTCTCAAATTTCTTGGATTATAACTTGCTGATAGAAAGACACGCATATCTGTTAGTGTTATTACTTAGATTGTTTCAACCACTGAAAAGGCACAGAATAGTAATTCTTTCCTGTGCTAGTATCGAGTTTCTAAGGCTTTGAAATTAAACTAAACTAATAATAATAATAATAATAATAAACCCAGGCAAAATAAAATCACAAAAAACCCCAGGCAAAATAAAATCATGATACATTACTACAAGTGTGTGTAGTGTATTCATTTGTTGCTATCAAGAAATACTGTTTCCAGAGAAAAAACAGGTTACTAATACTGTTCTTACAAACATATGGGGTTTTTGCCATAAATACTTTTTTGAATGTGAAGCCTGTAGCTATGCCCTCAAAAATAACTGCCAATGGCTAAATGGATTGAAGTGAGTACAAAATATTCTACCTATTTTAGTAGTTTGAAAATTTTTAAATTTTTCTTTTGAGAAACTATGACAGTCCCTATATATTTTTTGTTTAAACCTGACGAAAATGAATCCCAACAAAGCAAAACATATCCACTAAACTGCCTTACCTAAGTTCTCCGTCTGGGTTAGAGATGTCAACTGAGCTCTAATTCTATTTTTGCTGTTATTAATGCTACTATTCTTGCAAGTGTTGTTATTAATTTTCTCTTTGTATTCAGATTCCAGGTTCTTTTCCCTTTGCGGCTATATATTAGTGGAGTGAGATGAAAACACAAGTGACTGTATGGTCTTAACATTCATGCCTCCAGTATAAGCTTCTTTATTTATGGTTTACTGGAAAAGAAGATGCATTGAACACCCTTAAAATATTGCCTTGTG
The DNA here is from genome assembly GCA_013397845.1 of Melanocharis versteri. Lineage (NCBI taxonomy): Eukaryota > Metazoa > Chordata > Aves > Passeriformes > Melanocharitidae > Melanocharis > Melanocharis versteri. Next base: position 168,693 of record VZTG01006518.1, read on the forward strand.
GAAGACGGTGCTCATGGTCTTGGAAGTTTGGAAGCTTATTTCTGGCCATCTGTGAAGTCTCATGGAAAAGTAGGAAGGAGAATCTCACCTATCCAGTTGCTGCATAGGCATCACCCTCCCCTTAATGTAGTAAGGTTGCTACTGGCATCTTCACCCCACATCATGGACCCTGCTCCTTGGATTTATGAGGGCAGAGTAAGTGTGTTACTGTGGCCATTGGTTTTACACCAGGAGCAGAAGTATGAATGTTTTTGATACCAAAGAAGGAAAAAAGTGTTTTCAATTCATGTTTTTGCAACCGTTCTTTACTGACGAAGTCCAGCTCTTTGGTGTTGCTATACAAGGGGTCTCAAGAGAGACTGAAAGGTGAGCATCACAATTATTTTTCAAAAAGGTAGCTTTGCTTGCTGATAGCAAGCAACTTACTTCAGCTCTTGTTCCTTTATTCTTTTTTGTACCCTATACCTTGTATCCTCAAGCTGTCTTCCCTTAAAACTGTAGCTCCAACCTTATGCTCTTCCAGTCATTTTTTCCATATCTTTTACTTCCTCAACTAAGGGCTATCTCTGGTAAGTTTTCTAACCCCTTAATTAATGGATCCTGCAACTTCCTAGAGCACTGTGTCACAGACAGCAAAACAAGCTGGAGCCAACATCACTATCTTAGATAGATGTTTGCTTTCTGAGCAATCTACCTACTACTGCTGTGCCACCTGTCCATAATGCTTAAGGAGCAGAGGGCTGAGTGGTTGTATCTGTAGGATTTGCAGAAAAATAACATTGTAAATAATTGATTAAAGTATTTGTGTTGGCTGACTGTACTCAAAATTATCTGAAATCCGATACCATTGTAAACTCCTTCATTGGTAAAACGTCTGTTTGGGGTTTTTTTTAAACAGGTATTTCAAAGATTTATTCAGTGTGGTTTTCCAGATACCCTGTTATAAAAGCTATACAATTGACTCATTTAATGTTTGGTTTCTTTATGGCTTTTATTATAAATTAATCCTTATTTTTCTCCTAAGGGAAGAAGCTCTGAGTGGATGCACAATAAAGAAATTAAGGGAAATAATTCAGAAATATGTATTGCATTAAGATTAATGGAGAATTAATCAAATAGTCTGTTCTGATGTCCAGTTGTTAATTCACTGTTACAGTGACTCCTTAGTCACTAAATTTTTTTGCTTTTTCCTCAGTTCATTTACAGACTCTTTTCCTAGCAATACTCCATCCTGTTGAAGGATCCTCATCTTGTTTATTGTTATCGACGAATTCTAACCCTGAAATTACTTCAAGCAATTTCTATATTGATTGGCCTTTTAAACTTTCTAATAATTGACTTTACATTGATATTCTTACACTGACAGTCATGCTGGCTTTATGTGCTGTTCATTTCCATCTCTCCTTTTGTTCATCTGCTTCTTTCCTTCCAGTGTCATTCTTTCTCCTTTGCATTATGACATTAAAGTTTGTGACTGATTAACACTTGCATTAAGTCACTGCTTTTATGCCATTCCTAAAGATTTCCCATAAAATCTCAGGAAAAGGTGAGCATGAATAAAAATCGTAAAGCTCCTGGGTAAGAAAGAAATGTAATTGCATATATAAATCTGTGAGCAACTGACACTATTTGCATGTTTAAAGTTACCCATGTACTTCTTCTTCTAATCTGGATCATGGGAGGGAAGAATATGCTCATGATTATTGCTGTTTTAAAAGGTTTCACTAGCAGTCTTTTGAATAGAAATCATGAATCAGCTTCCATGGTGTTCAGAATTCTTTTCATTTACGTTCTCCAAATGTTTCTGAAAGCAAGTTTTTGTTCAGAAGAATGTTCAATGCTAAGTAAAATAAAATCAGAAATAAGGGTGTGAATGCATGTTTGCATGAGTATTGACACTGGAAGCATTTACATGGCCATCTGGACAGCTCTGTCAGCTTGGGAGAGGTTCAAAAATTAGCACGTGATTTGGAAATCATAAGTGGAGTGCAAAAACAGAGTAGCACAGTGGTATTAGTTTCAGCATTAGTACAGTGAGTCTTTCAAGAGCAACCTATGGAATGAAATTTCACTAACTACTACTCTTCCTAACTCACTGTCAGTCAGGTTTGTCAAGCTGGAAAAAAAATGGATTTAGAAAGAATGAAAATATCCGTAGAATTCCATACTAAAGTACACAGCATGTGAGTACATATGCAAGAAACTTGCCATTATTCAAAAATTGCTCCATTTTTCACAAAATTATTCATCACTTTAAATAACATAAATTGGTCAAATTTCTAGTAGGACCTAGCTACTATGAGAAACCTCAAAATGAAGATTATGAAAATTGGTTGTTTTATTGTGTGCTTTTCTCACAACATGCCAGCTGCAGAAATAAAAAGTCGTAGGAAACAACAGATGTGGACAGAATATGAGTGTATGTAAAGCTAGTCTTTAGATACTTCATCTTTAAGTAACCACTTTATACATGTCAGTAGCCAAAATGAACTGTGCCACTTGGCATTATTATTATAATGATTTTAGGTAACGTGATTGGCACGAACATGAGTAACATCTAGATTTTCTGGGTCCCAGGCTCTGATTGCTTGTTGCTAGCAAGTTGTCCCAAGGCTCTCTGGCAGAAATTGGGCACCTTCTATGGGCTGAAAAGGCAGTATTTGGAGACATAATTTTTTGGATGTTAAGCCATGATAAAATGATTCTTAATTGGAAACTCATGTCAACCCATTACTAACAACAGAAGAAACTTTCAGCTAGAAGAGGAAGGAAGGAAGGAAGGAAGCAATTGAAAAACATGGCCTATTCATATATTTTTCATGAAAATTTGTTATTACTTCTGCATATTTTTTAGAGATTCATATATCTCTTCCTATATTCTACCTTTCTTGTATATTTCAAAAACATTTTCAGTGGAGGAACATGTAGAAAAAATTCCGAGAAAAAAGGTTAGTGTCTCCATTTCGGCTCATCCTTTTGCATGGGTAGAAATTATGCTATATTTTCTACCATGGCCAACCCTTGGAGTAAGACATAAGAGATACATGGCGTTTGGCTTCAGCTGGGAATAACTGCTTTTTCTTAAGACCTTTCACATCTGGTGTTTTATCCTTCTCAAAGTGATGCAAATACAAAAAAACCAAACCAAACCAAACTAAAAGCAACAACAAAAAACCAAACCAACCAAAAAAACCCCCCAAAAAACCAAAAAACCCGCCCAAAAACCCAAAAGCCCTCTTTTTTATTAAGGATTGTTATTATGCAAAGGATACACAGAATTACAGCAGCCCCTCTCTCACTTGTAACAAGCAGCAAATATATTTATAGATCCTCACAGAAAAGGAAGTGAAGTTGCAGTATGTTCAATAGCTGTTACTTTGGTATGCATTATGCCTGAATGAAAAAACAGATATAGATGTAGAGTCATCTGGGGCCCAGTGTTAGGATCCTCACTTTATCAACAATTTCTTTGGGGAGTTCCCTTAATATTTCAATTATTCTCTTTAAGTATTGAAATTGCCTTTAGTCTTCCAAATAGCTCTAGTTCCATGAGTTTAAGGAAAAGCTGTTTGTCAGTGGATTTTTTTACACTCCTAAGGAATCTAATCTCGTAGCTACTTCAAAGGTACAGACCTCCAGGACCATCACTGTTGGCTTTGCTGCAGCTGAGTTGGACATAAAACACCAACTGTGCTTCATGGACTCGGACTTCTCACAAGCCACCTGCTTCCAGGATCACTCTGATCCACCACTGTAATCAGGTTGTTTAATTATGATTTTAATTATCTTTAATTATTATTGGAAGTGGTAACCTTGTTCTCAAAACTCCTATCATTAAAATTCCTCATGCTAAGAGGAAGCATTTTCACTGGTGTACAGTGTATAGCTCTTACTAGCAAAAGCAGTAAAAGGGACAATGGGAAAAAAAAACATGGAGACAAAACAAAGCTTTGTGTGCCTCGTGTAAAGCCACTGAAGTGACATCCTTAATCTCTGGTAGGACAAGGAGTACAGAGGTGGTAATGGGATAGAAGTGCCAGAGGCTGGGACTCAGATATGGAAATTGGGCTGATACCAGGTGAAAACACTCATCCTCTGGAGAAGACATTCAAGCAGCAATGAAACACTCTGATAGGAATGATGGAAAGAGCCAGGTGAACAGAAAAAATATATAAGCACTTTGTCCATTTCTGGCCAAAAAAAAAAAAAAAAAGAGTTAAAATCGCTAAAATTAACATTTGCTGTTACAACAGGGAATTCTTGTTAAGATGAAGCAGGGAGTCACAAGGAATGGAAATCACAACTTGTTAATTTATATGTAAAATAAATTCCCCTTAGTTAGGTTTGGCTGAAAGCTGCTGCACCTGATGCTTTTTGACATTTTCTGTATCAGTCAAAGAAGAAAAGGAAGACTGAGAAGGAAAAATAACAATTTCAATGCTATTTGCATAGAAACTATGATTACAGAATTAGGGGATGTAGCCACTTCTATATTTTGGCTCTCTTGCAATAGAGAATACAATTTCAAAAAATAATCTGCAAGGTACAATATGAGCCAGCCAAAACAAGTAGAGAAGAGAACTGGCTTAAAGAGATGCTATTACTTGAAGTGAACAGAAAAGAAATGAGCTTAAAGTGAAGCCATCTATTTAGTGCCATATAGATAATATTTAGTTTACATGAGAAAGAGGGCCATGAATATTATAACACCTCTCCTGCAAAGACAGGCTGAGAGAGTTGGGACTGTTCAGCCTGAAGAAAGGAAGGCTCCAGGGAGACCTCACTGCATCCTTCCAGTACCTGAAGGAGGCTACAAAATGTCTGGAGAGGGATTATTTACAAAGGCATGCAGTGATAGGACAAGGGGGAATGGATTCAAACTGAATGAGTAGGTTTAGATCAGATATAAGAAGTTTTTTACTGTTACAGTGTTGAAACATTGGAATAGGTTGCCCAGGGAATTCATGGATGCCCCATCTCTTGGGGTGTTCAAGGCCAGACTGGATGTGACATTGAGAAACCTGGTCTAATGGGAGCTGTCCTTGTCCATGAAGTGGTGGCTGAAAAAAAATTATCTTTAAGGCCCCTTCCAACTCAAACCATTCTATGATTCTATAATTCTGTGGAGGGAAAGGAAAGAGAGTATTGCTGCAGAGCTGTGCAGAGGTAAAAACTGTGCCAGTAAATTAGTCAGTCATTCCTCCACCTAGCAGATGCTGAGGGCAGTGGTGTGAGAGGGAAGGAAAAGGAGAAGGAGAGAACAGTTCTCTGAGGAGAACTGAGGCTAATGATTGAATGTTGCTGTTTCATCTGATCAGAGTGATGTTGCTGGCCTGGATCCTCAGCTGAAAAAACTCAGATGAACCACATTGATATGGGTAGAATAATTTTAATTTATGCTGAAATTTATGAAGTTTGCTTATGAAGCTTTAGTCACAAACAAGTTGCTGGGGGAACAGTGCTTTGGTTAGGAAAGGATGAGCTTCAACTGCTGGGATTTCCTACTCTGGCATAGTATTAAGCTCACACATTTAATATGTTTTAAATATGTTGATGTGAGTAAACAGATTTAAATATGTTTTAGTGTTTAAAAGGTTCAAAAACAGCCTTCGTCTTACACTTGCATTTCCTGGGATTTGTGACAGCACAGCTGTTCAGCAGCTATGCCATGATCTGCATCAAGAAATTCATCCAGCAATGAAGCTCCAAACTCTCCATGTTTTCCATAAACATTTTTGGCATCTGATTCAATTGCTCCAGTCTGGTTCTCAGCATTCTCCTTCAAGATGAAGCTGAAACTGAAGCTGGAAAGGGGTGTAAAGAAAAACAGGAAGGCTTGTTTACTGGTATGTTTACTGGAAAAGGCAGGCTAATAACCTATGCTGGTAAATTGGTGACAACAGGTAGGAGAAGGTGACCACCCGAGGAATCTGAATGTACATAAGTCCACGGGAGCTGATGAGATGTTTCAGAGTGCCCTGAGGCACTGGCTGATGTAATTGCCAAGTCACTCTCCATCATATTTGAAAAGTCAAGCCAGTCAGGTGAAGCTCCGTGTGACCGGAAAAGGGAAAATATTGTACTCGTATTTAAAAAGAGCAGAAAGGAGGACCCTGGGAAATACTGACCCATCAGCTCACCTTTGTGCCTTGGAAGAGCACAGAACAGATCCTCCTAGAAGCTGTGCTAAGGCACAGGGAGGACAGGAAGGCGATTTGAGACAGCCAGCTTGGCTTCACCAAGGGAGAATCCTGTCTGGCCAGTCTTGTGGCCTTCTGTCATGGGGTGACCGCACCAGTGGATAAGAGAAGGACTACAGATGTCATATATCTGAACTTACATAAAGTCTTTGACGTGGCTGCCCCAAATGTCCTTCTTTCCAAATTGGAGAGTGATGGATTTGATGAGTGGACTGTTGTGACTGTTTTCCTGGATAAGAAAGTGGGCGGATGGTCACATTCAGCGGAGAGTGGTCAACATCTCAGAGTCCCAGTGGACATCAGCGAAAAATGATGTCACTCAGTGGTCTGTATTGGGACCAGTGTGACTTAATATCTTCATTAATGACACAGATGAAGGGATTGAGTGCACCCTCAGCTAATTTTCAGATGATCCCAAGCTGAGTGGTGCTGTTCACACATCTGAAGGTTGGGATGCCATCTGGAGGGACCTGGAAAAGATGGAGAAGTGNTGACTGTTTTCCTGGATAAGAAAGTGGGTGGATGGTCACATTCAGCGGAGAGTGGTCAACATCTCAGAGTCCCAGTGGACATCAGCGAAAAATGATGTCACTCAGTGGTCTGTATTGGGACCAGTGTGACGTAATATCTTCATTAATGACACAGATGAAGGGATTGAGTGCACCCTCAGCTAATTTTCAGATGATCCCAAGCTGAGTGGTGCTGTTCACACATCTGAAGGTTGGGATGCCATCTGGAGGGACCTGGAAAAGATGGAGAAGTGGGCCCATGAGAATCTCATGAGGTTTAACAAGACCAAGTGCAAGGTGAGCCTGGGCCAGAACAACTCCCAGTACCTTCTCCAGGCTGAACAAACCCAGTGTCCTCATCCTGTCCTCATAAGGTCTTGATCCAATGGCCCCTGAACTCTTCTAGCGCAGCCTTTGCTGTGATTGTGCTGCATCAAGGAAACAATGCAGCTGAAAATAAGGCCTCTCATTCTGCAAATCAGCTTCTCCATCTGGTTCACCATGCAGCTTCACAAAAGCCTGTACTGACACATTGCAGGGGTGGGCGAGCACAGAGGGTCATGGACTGCTGAAGTTTTTCCTCCACGGAGGAAATCTCTGAAAGACTGTCAATGACACTCTCTGCCCAGGGCAAGCCCAGACTGGCAAATGACCTTTACCTCGCCATGTGGGTGTCAGATCCCCTGCCTAGTTCTCCTCATGGCCACACAAATGTCTAAAGTTGCTCCAAAAATTTCACCTCTGAAAATCGGCTTACTTCTTTGTGTCTCCTTAAGGTTGCACTTCAAAATCACAAGGGACTTCATAGCACCAGCCTAGGTGGGTAGTTCTTTCCTCAACTTTGAAAATGTATCTTTTTCTCTTAAACATAGAATTTGGGGAACACAGACAGGCGCAGAGAAAATTTTTTAATAACACAGACATTTTCTCATTCTAAATAATTATTCATTTTTTATGACGGGTGAAGCTATTTCCCACAACTTGAAAGATACAATTTTTTCCAGCAACAAAATAAGCTTCTTTTAACTCATATTCTCTTGAATATGAAAAATATATTTACCAGTCAATCTTTTACTCAGGTTATCTTTAATGGGGTTGATTTTTTTGTTTTACACATGAAAAGTGAGAAAAGTTTCATAGCTGTGTAGCCTTGAGGGGTATTTTTATATCTGAGTGTGGCAACTTTTTCAGACACCACTAATAAAGATTGTTACTGTCTACAGTATAATCCCTTTAATATGTCTTTCCTTGCTACTGGAGGTGTGAATGATTTTTTTCAGGGGAAAAAAAAATCCTTTTTTATTCTGGTCCTCCACTACTAAGTATTTGCTTTACAGCAGTGCTGCAGGTTTCTAATTTGAGCCTAATTAAATGCAGACACTTATGAAAACCAAGGATGTGATTTGCAAGGCGAACAACACTTGTGGGGATGTGAAAAATGAAACAAGGTAATGAAAACCATTCATTACAACTAAGGCTGCAAGGCAAAATTCTCCGTAGGTGTAGCTCCAGTGACCTGTGGGGTGAAGCCAGCGGAGCCTCTGGCGAGGAAGCGTAGTTGCCATTGTCGGGGAGCACACCAACAGCAGGAGCACAAGCATGGCAGCGCTTCACCCGAGGTGTGGCTGGTGCTCCGTGGGCTGCGCTGGCCTGATTGCAGCCCATCCCCTCGCAGGGGCTCCCAGGACCTCTGGGGATCTCACCGTGGCGTGCGTGGCCTGCCATGGGGACAGTGCTAGAGCTGCATTTCACTGCCTTCGCTGCGCTGGCTCCCTGCCCTTTCTTTACATGGTTATGGGATTCTCTGACCTGTGGGGCCAGGCAGGAGACCTCTCTTCCTGCCAGCAGGGAGAACCCAAGGAACCCGAATTACGCGTGTAAAGAAGGTGATTGCAAAACCCAGGCTTTTCTTCAATCAGACCAGAGCCCTTTGTCATTACAAGTGGAAATGCATGGCTTTTAGATGGATTAGTGTATGCTGCTGAAGATCTTTAGCTGCTTATCTGAACCAGTGTTAGCTGAGAAAGTGATGAGCGAGTTTGGTTTCTCTGCCCTTACTGAGTTAATAGTTGCCCTTGGTAAAATCTGTCCAATTTTTAAGCTACTGAATATCTTGTAACAAAATTGCTACCAGTCATCAAATTAAAACTATTTGGGGGCGGAGCATATTTTGAAAGTGGTTGCATTTTCTGGCTGAAGAGGATCTCAGTTGCAAGGAGTTACTTGATTTGCTTCCTTATCTATTGCAGAGGACATCAGGAATAGAGAATATTGGAAAGAAAAGGTACTCAAAGGTCACAGCTAATAGCGCCTTTATCACTTTACCGTAGTCTGCTGGCACTGGAGTAATCTTTCCTTGTGGCAAGTGTTGTTATGACGCACACAGAAATGGAAATAAAGTGCTGGCTGTGAGTGGATCATGGGCAAAGGAAACCACTTACTGTAACACAGCACAAGGCTATGTGACTATGTTACTGCAAGGAGGGGGGTGTTTCCTTTTTTGTTTGTTTGTTTTTGTTTTGTTTTGTTTTTTTAATTACTGTTGAACCAAACACTTTCAGAACACTTTTTTCCAAGGTCAAGAGACAGCATTTGGAAAGGACCCCAGGGAAGCACCATTGTATTCCTGTCCACGGAGGGTTACATATATAAGTGTAAATGCCTCTTCTGGGAAAAGGGTAGGTAGTCAATTTTTCTCTTTGTGTTTTTGTGATTGAGGTCATGTATGGTAATCAAGGTGTGCCTGGAAAACAAGGTCAGCGACGACAGCTGATTACATAGTGTCTGAAAATCGTACCCACTGATGAGAAGTCTGAACGCCCACAATGAGCTTAAGCTTGTGTTATAAATGCATGGAAAGGGTCAGGTGCCAGCATCAGCAGCCTCAGCAGCCTCTGGAGAGCTCTTTTTTATGTGGGGTGAGGATGAGACAGGTGAGTTGGCTGTTCAGACTGGAGGTGGAGAACTACCTGCCTGAAGACCATACCCATGAGTCACAATGTGCCATCTGCCCTGCAGCTTGCGTGTGCATCATGTGGCTGCTGCTGCACAGGGATTTTAATGCAGCATTCACTCCTCCAAAAGAAGTTCTCAGGTTTTTTTTCCTTCTGTGTCTTATTATATCCATAGGGATGCAAAAATAACGTTCTCTATGTTTTATTTTAACTGTCTGCCCTGGTCCATTTACTTCTCTTGAGGCAGTTCCAGCTTATGTAGCTAATCCCTTCCTGCAAAGCATGTATGGATCCATACAAATAACTTGTAATGTTTAATTAAACTAAACTATAATCAACAGGATTTATCTTTTGACTACTGTGTACCAGGGAAGCTTTTTCCGCTGAAAATTCACAGTAAGACTGGCTTGACTTTTAAAGACACCATTTGAGGTTCTCATTACCCTTATTATAATTTCTGAATAATAAATATGTAAATGATGAGTTTCACATGGGAGATTTAATTCTGTGCTCTTATTTCTGATTAGCAGGAAATACACTCTGACTCTGTCAGATAATTGGTAGTACTGCACACCAATAAGGTATTTCCCTACAATTCATCAGAAGCAGCTGAAATTAAAGAAGGCAGGAGCTGTTACATTTTTGACAGTTTTGTAATGCCAACTTGTTGAAGTTATAACTCAGCCATTAATATAAAGTATGAATTATTAAATCTTTCTTATATCAGGAATTTAAAAACTGAAAACCCAAACTGAAGATTTGAGCCTGGAGTATAAATGCCCTGGGAATCAGATTTCTGCCTTCCTCTCTGCCCTCATTTCTTTTATGAACTACTCTCCAAACAAAACATACCCATTTAATTTGAGTAAAGAGGACGAAAAGTAGTATTTTTAGGAATTTGAACTTTACATGATCATTCCAAAGATGTACTTTATCTGTGTGATTTTTTTTTTTTTTTTTTTTTTTTTGAGATCTTGACATTGATGAGGCTGGCTATATGATAACTGATAAAGTGTCACTGCAAATGGAAGATTCCAAATAAATGTGATTGTGGTAAGTGGTGCAAAACAAGTAATGTAAAGCAGCACGATACTTGCACGAATTTCCCTTTCCTTAACTGAATGCCATGTAAGAGGCAGGACCATATGAAGAAATAATATTTGATTAACAGTAGATTATAAAAATGCAAATGTACCCTCCACATCAAGAATCCATAGTTTTAATACATTATCTTTCTGTAGAAATTTATTTTGTTGCTTTAGTAATTGACTCCTATATGCATAACAAAAAGCAAAATCTCTACTGAGATATTCTCTCAAAATAACCACAAGCAGAGACAGTGGTTTTAGTATAATTTTAGTATTTCATGACAGTGTAATATCTGAGTGATTTGGTGAATCTAATATTCTCTTCTAGGTTTGAAAAGGGACCCTTTTTTTAGTGACTGTGTGGATATTCCCTCACCATTTTGTTTGTCTTCTCACAAGGCTTTTAGTTTCCCATTTGGCCATTTGAGTTCCAATTTTCACCAAGCACCTACGACCTCTCCTCCACAGAAGCAGTCTCCTTGGCTGACAAAGGACAGTCCTCCCCTATCCTGGGGCAATATCTCCACTCCATCAGAAGTATCTCAGTTTTATCAGCTTCTCATGCCTTTATATTCTTGTTTACTCTTGATGTTACACACCCATTTCATAATGCACTAGGCAGCTTTGCTGCTTGTCTCCGTCATGTTGTATAAAGTCATAGAAATAAAGCTTACTTAAACTGCTCAGGCTGCTTTTCAACACTACAAAACCAGTAGAACGAAATCAGGAAAGGTTTTAATTGTAAAGGTCTGGTAATTGTTCACAGAACATAAATAAACTATGATTGTCAAACTTGTCATATGCCCAAAGTGGGTCAAATATTCATATTTTCATGTGAATTATTTAAGAAAAATATATGTGGCTAAATGATCTATTTAGTAATTTTTAGTGAAGATTCCACAATAAGTTTTTCTTTGTTCCAGCTTTCTAAATAATTTTTTGTTTCCCAAATTTCAGTTTTCCAGTTTTGGAAAACCATCAGCTACAAACTATTAAAACCTGTAACATGAAAAGAAGAGTCACATAATCAAATACTTTAAAAATGTGTTACCAACTCAACCCCTAATAAGAATTTTTGAGAGTGTATGCATTTTTATGTGTTTGTGCAAATATCCACTATTTCTTTACAGGTGAGCCCATGTAAAACAGAGAAGAGATTGTTATTGCTGTACTGCAATCATCAACCCTTATTTCATTACTATTACTGGAGTAGTTATTAATCATCAGTATTATGATGATTTTAATAAGTTTAAAAAGCACATTCTTTCTCTGTTCATTAGTTTTCTCCTATCGTTATGATCCTCATGGCAACTGCAATTGGTAGGCAGTCAAATTAAAGTCTAACAGAGATGGAAAAATTCCTTTGTGAATTGAATGCAAGTCTGCATTTTCTGATTTATAGTCACTCTACAATGCAGTGGAAGAAGATTTAATCCATATGAGCGCTTTTTTTTTGTAATAGTTCTGCATGGTGAACTAGGGTACAACCCCCTGAAAGTATTATTTTCCTTCAGTTAAGTGCTGAGGAGTATGGGCAATCCTCCCTGGTTGGGATCAGACACCTGCAAGGATGAGGTGCAAACACAGCACGTGCACGCTGGGTGTGCTGTTATTCAGTACAACAGGACTGCTCTTTGAAAACATACAAACACGAGCACAGATTAAAGCTGTGTTTGTGATGAAAGCTGAGATCATGGCACAGCCCACATGATCCACACTGAGCTGTCTGATACCAGAGGTGGCTGTGAAGAAACATTGTGAAAAACATACCAAGCAGAAAAGTAAAAATTTTCCTCTCTTTTATGGGGAAAGCATTATGAAGACTTCAATTCTTTACACTCATAGGAAAAGCCAAAAATATTCCAAGAAAACTATTATTAAGACTTGGTGTGGAAGAGACCTGTACCAGTTGCTGCTAGTAGGGTCTCTTCCTTTGTACAATTTAGGCATTGTTTAATCTAGAAAGTATTAAAACTATGGCAACAGCAGGGCTTAGTGGCGTCCTTCCCTAAGTTACTTGAGGCAACTGTGTTTCAGTCCTTTACATGAAGTGATCAGCCATTTTAGAAGTAGTTTTCTTCTGCTCTTCCTTCCCTTCCTGCACTATCCTTCTGAAAAGGCAGACTCAGACCTGCCCTTTACAGGTTAAAAATCTTTTTTGGTTAATTTTATTCGTGATACATGAACAGGTTTCGTTTATGTAGACTTAAACAGTGTCCTAATCCCGGGATGGGTTTTCTGTGATCTACATGCCTGTGAAGTATGTTTTTGCTTTGATTCTGAGTGTTTCTTTCTTCAAGATAGGACCAAGAGAGTCCTCACCAAATTGCTCTATTTATGTTTCTTATTCTCTGCTCCACTGGTCACCAGCTTCCCTGATCTTGGACTGCATGGCAGTTTAAGACCCTTGCTTAGGTCAGCTCTGCCCCACATTTAGGCTCAGGAGATAATTGCTCATCTGGTGTGATAAAAGACAAAAATTATGCCTAACATCCCCAGCTGCCAAGCCACTGTCCTACTTAAAACATGAAAACTGAAGGAAGAAATAGGAACCATTTCCATTAAAAAAAAGCCTGCTAGACAGAAGCAGCAAGAGGTAATCTAACACTTCCCAAATCATCAGAATAAAACCATGTATGCTTCCACGCTGGAGAAATCCTAAGTCTTCTTTACTGTCCGTTCCCACGCTAACTCCACTCAGGAGCCAGGTTGTTACGATGCACAATTTGCTAGGCTGTTATACTGGCTGCCAAATTTGTAAATGGAATTGCCCATCAAGACAAAATCTTTTCTCTGCTATCTCACTCTGAAGTGAGCAGACCGTGCTGATTTAAAAGTAAATCAGTGGGAGGAATGAACCCCACACAAATACCTTGAAAGAGATTTCAGGAGTTACAATTTGATAGAAAGATTAGAATAAATGCAATGATATACCAAAAAACTGGCTTAAACCCACAAAGTCAGAATACAACCTGGCACCATGTTGGTCAGGGTGGTAGTCACAGTGATTGCAGTCCTGTTGAAACAGTGGTTGCAGTTGAAAGTGGTGGTCCTGGGGAAGGTCTGGTCCTCTGGTGGAAATTCAGGTCCTCCTCCGGATTTGTCCAGTGCTGGTGGTGTCCCAAGTCCCCAAAATGCCCAGACTGCATACAGGGGAGTTCAGGCAATACCTCCCCCAATACAAGCCAAAAGAAAAGACAAGCAATGTAGAAAGAAAATCCAGTGTTTTTAGGCTAAAATGCCAAAGATTCTTGATAGGATAGATGGGTATTTAGGATATTTCAGTGTATAGTGTGAAATGAGGCTGAGGATTGTGAATATTATTTCTAGCACAGATCTTTTTTTCATGTGGTTATACTCCATCTTTTTTTTTCCAGTTCTCGTCTTGCAGCCTCTCTTCCTATTATCAGGTGAATAAGAGCAGAGCAGCAGCCTGCATGGACAATTAATATCCACTAAAGTATACCCTATTTATTTTTCTAGCTTTTAATCCATCTTGCTAATGATTTTCTGGAGTATATCAAGACACTTTGGAGACAAGCAAAAAAGTCTGGATATCACGACAGGTGATACATGCACTTTTTCCTCAGTGGTTTTCACATCTCACTCATTAACAAACAATTGTGTGATTGGCATGACTACAGCAACACTGACACTACAGCTGCAAGCTTTGTGTGCTGTTGCTGAGAAACAAAGTATGTGTGTACACTAGTTGGGTCTTTTGAGCTGAGTGAAATATGTTTGTGATTTTGAAGCCAGGTTGTCAAATATTGCCAGTTTAGGGCATGCTCTAAAAATACAAAGAGGTTTGTTTGGAAAAGCAAGAAGGTGATTCTTCCATTAAATCCTGTGCGCACATACCAAAGAGATGTATAGGTATGAGCTTTGCCTACAAAACTGGTTACTATGTGAATAAAACTAAAGACACAGATGTGTATTTTTACAAATAGATTCTGAGTCATTAACAAATTGGACTTTCAAGCTGTGGCAGTAAATATCAAAGATGCTTGAAATGAAAGTGCCACCAGGGCAGTCCCTTGGTCCCTTTGCAAAAGGCTGGGGACAGGCACAGGTATTTAAGTTCTTCAGATAGAAGGAAGGCCTGACTGATATGGCACCATGAGAGCCTGTGGCGAAGGCTGGCAGTCTTCTGAATAGAAGCCTTTGCAGAGCTGTAGCTGATGTCCTTGTCTCTCCTGCATGACCTTTTCAGTAGGGCTCATCTCGGTAAATTGCATTCTCTTGTCTCCTTTACTTTTGTTTTAACAGTTACTTGTCTAACCACTGCTGCTCTATAGCACATCTTCTCTCGACTCCCTGTAGCCTGTTCTTTAATCTTTATTCCACACATATGTGAGACATCATTTCAGAGAGATAACAATCTAAGCTCAGGAAACAGAGAGAGAGGAAGAGAGACGCAGAGAGCAATACATTCTCAAGTCAGGTTGAAACAGAGGGGTTTCGCTGATAATCAGGGTGACATTTAAGCCCTGGATCTAGTCTCAAAGTATTTTAATAGAGATTGTCTGTGGTTGCAGGATAAAAGAAGACATTTGCTTTATGTCTGCAGAAGTGAGTTCATGCTAGGATTATTTGTTCCACTATGTTTTCAATGTATCTCCTTTTTTTTTTTTTTTTTTTTTTTTTTTTTTTTTCTTGGAATAATTATAAAAGGCAAAA